>JACXGJ010000794.1:0-105561 GCA_016801105.1 Esox niger | reverse complement strand
ACACACACACACACACACACACACACACACACACACACACACACGCGTGTGCATTCGACATACAGGGGAACATCCACGGGCAGTTAGAGCGACTTAGTAACCTTCTTATTCAGGATTTCCTGCCTCCAATGGTGAAAGCAAGAACAAGTTCAAAATGAACATAGGTATTTTGGTGACCTGGAAGAAACCAGTTCAATAGCATGTCCAGTGCTGGTGGTTTGACTCACCAGTGGGTAATGGGCTCTTGATTGAATCTGGGGTTGTGGCAGTGCTGGACACACAACTGAATCCTTCCACTTTGTCACGTTCTCCCTCAAGCTCGAATGCTGGGTTACAGAAAACATTCTGGAAAAAGACAAGATTGGATCTTGTAATGCCATGAAATACAAAACTCACAAACTCAAGATGATAATCCGAATTTTCAACCAACACATTGTTACCGATTGTCCTCACTTTATAAATGTCAGAGGATTCTGAGTATACCGATACTTCAGTGAGATCAGTCATCTTGTTAGAAAGTTCAATCTTTCATGAAAACGTTGAGCATCCTGGTCTTAATACCCAGTCTTGTAAGAACATCATCAATTTGGTCAGAACGTGAAAGGTGAAAAAGTAATTTCTGTAAAAGGTAGAACGTTCTAGCAATAGATCCTAATGTGACAGATTCAGTGTTAAAGCCTGTAACATCCCAATGCAAAAGATTATTCATTTTGTTGCAAGAACCCCCAAAACAAAAATGTATAGAAATCCACAAGATGAAAACATCCCACCAGAATCCAATATTTAGTCCATCAATAGGAGGCTTAAAATCGAGTGAAAATCCAATATGTGTGTAGTCCCCCTCTTCTTTTATCACGTTATGGACATAGTGTGTTGGCTGTGAAGTAGATGTGCAGTCTGTTCCTTTGTTGAGGGTCAATAACTTGTCATGAAAAAGGGCTAGAACTCCCTTCACGGAGTTCTGCAAAGCCGAGTCAGCTGAGAAGACTGAGCTGTGGGGGGGAGAGCCGGGGGGGGGCGGGGGCGGGGGTAGATTCGCATAATGATAATCTACTCTCCTAAAACGGGTCACACAAATGTTTCACGCACATACATTGGCAAGCCCAAGCTGAGGCTTAAAAACAAGTCCGTGTGCTCATGGGCGTATGGGCCTAACTCAGTGAGAAGTTGGGACCCTGGAGCAGGGGAATGAAGCTAAACGGATTGGCTTTAGGACTCACGGTCTATGTTCTACAATCACATTTCTGCTTTCAACTCAGTCACCCCAACTTTTTACTCATTTGATTATGCAAATATTGTAATTGTTTAGTGAGAACCGTGAGAAAGAAAAGTTTAGGTTTGTTAGGAATTGCTGAATGTTGGGAGATTTCTTAAAATTTTTGCATTCAAAATACATTCCTTGAACAAAGTTACCAAATGTAACATATCACAAGAAAATAATTCACCTTGAAACCATTTATGCAATTAAAGTAAACCGAGATGCAATTAAATAGTGCAGAAAAAACAAGTTAACCCCTTTCTTCAGTACTGCTTGAACTGTCAGGTGAGGACTTTCTTGCTTGCATTGCCCACTTCAAGTCTCCCCACAGCATTTTGGAAAAATTGCGATCCAGTGTTTGACTTGGCCATTCCATAAGACTCCATTTGTTCTTTTTGAAATGTCCTGTTGCAGCTTTGTTTGTGTGTTTTGGATCATTATCCTGTTGCACAATTCAAGTTCGGGTCAGCTTTTAGGTTCTCATCAAGAATTCTCTGGTACAATATGTAATTGACTCAATTTTCCCAAAACCAGAGGAAGCAAATCAGCCCCAAACCACAATTCCTCTGACTCCATGCTTTATGTTTGGTGTGTCAAAACATCTGGCAGCTCAATAGTGGAAACAGGTTCGGTTGGAGGCTAGGATAGCAGAGTCATGAAAAATCTGAAAACTGTCCTTTTCATAGATCAGCTGAAATATGTTCCACTGCCACCACCTCTATTGTCTTTTGTAAACCGTTTATGATTAACTGTATGGTCTTCTTTCTGACATTTGCAGATATAACTAATAAATTGATTAAAATGCACTAACTACTAACCTGTGTGGTTGTTTCAACTGGGTCTTTAAAATAGATAAGTTCATCAGCAAAATGACTAAAATAAAACAAATATTTTGTTCAAAGGCAATGCTTTGTTTTTGCCAAACATGGCTTCTGGCATTGTGGCCAAAAACACCACCTTGACTAATTCAACTTTTCAACTTTCTCTATTTTTTTAAATAAAATAAAAGATACAGTGGTCTCTTAATTTTTTCCGGAGATCTAGCTTGAAATGACAGTAAATTGAAAAAGTAATCACCAGTTTCTGAGAAATCATTACTCAATCAATGCTTCTCTGTTATCTGTGGTGCGTTAATAAATAATCACTCATCAAATAAAGAGACTACCTGGCATCACGTCTAACCAGTGTCTGATACAGACAAACGCAAGCTGAAACCCATGGCTGCTCTCGCTCTGTTGTTGTTTGCAGTCTTCTCTGTCTCTATCAAAGAGGGTAAGTATCTTAAAGGCTAAAAACTTTCCAGGCTATTCTTGACAATAACAACCCATAACTAGTCATTGGTAAAGGAGAGGGAGATAACAAACTACACCATTCATAATATTACAGTTTGGGGGTCTGAATCTCAGATTTGCAGAGTAATATTTATCTTTAAAGCTAAGCGTGGTTATTCAAGAGTACCTACACAGTATACACCAACTTCGTATTGTTTCTACTTGTTAATACAGTTTTTTTGTACAAAGGACATGTCAGCACACACCCAAAAAGCTAGTAGGGGTTTTAATTAATGGGAAGACAATGTGGCCTTTGAAAATAATGAAAACTTTTTTTTTAATATGCTGCCAATAAAGGGTAGTAATATATCTGTATTTGTATTAAATGTCATACAGATTAATACTTCAGTAATACATAACTATATCAGTAGTTTGTGACTGTATTTCCGAAATACCTGACTATATTTTAGTAACAACTGTCTAAATGCAGTGTGTATGAATATAAATATGCAGCCGATCAGCCATGATATTATGACCACTGACAGGTGAATTGAACAATGATAATCTCATTATCAAGTTACCTGTCAGTAGACAGGATATATTAGGCATTCTGTCCTCAAAAGTTGGGCCAAATTGTGATGACTAGAAAACTGGGTCAGAGCATCTTTTGGGGTGTTCCCAGTGTGCAGAGGTCAGTACCTATCAAAAGTGGTGTAAGGAAGGAAAAGTGGTAAACCCGCAACAGTGTCGTGGACCCACATACAAGCTACTGTTGCTCAAATTGTTGAAAAAGGTAATGCTGGTACTGATAGAAAGGTGTTCGAACATGCAGTGCATCACAGTTTGTTTGCGTATGGGGCTGCGTAGCCACTGACCAATCAGGATCCCCATGCTGACCCCTGTCCACATGCCTACAATGGGCATGTGAGCATCAGAACTGGACCATGGTGCAATGGAAGAAGGTGGCCTGGTCTGATGAATGAACACATGGCACCAGGATGCACAACTGGAAGAAGGCAAGCCAGCAGAGCCCAAACTAAACACGGAGGAGCTGTGTTTAGCAGTTATGCTGTACAAAACTGGAATAAACTACCAGAAGATCTTAGACGTTCACCAAATGTGTCCATTTTTAAATCCAGGCTAAAAACACTCCTCTTTTCACGTGCCTATGACTGAGCTCTTAAATTTAACCACATTCTGAGCCTTATAGCTTCCTATGTTTTTACAACAGCACTGTTTTGTCTCACAGCTTTTATAGCTTCCTATGTTTTTATATTCTATTACTATTTTATTATTCTATGTTTTATTATTATGCTTGATTTATTTTGTTATTAAATGTATATATTGCTATTTTTTACCAATTGTAATGCAAATTCTGGTGCAATCAGAAGAATAACCTCTGTGTAAATGTAAGAATCTGCTGATGCTGGATCTGACCATTTTGATTCTATTGCATTGTTTCTATTTTCACTGTAAAGCACATTGAATTGCTTCTATGTATGAATTGTGCTATATAAATAAACATGCTTGCTTGCTTGCTTCTGCTGGGAAACGTTGGGTCTTGCCATTCATGTGGACGTTAATTTGACACGTATCACCTACCTAAGCATTGTTGCAGACCATGTACACCCTTTCCTGGCAACAGTATTCCCTGATGGCATTGGCCTCTTTCAGCAGAATAATGCACACTGCCTCAAAGCAAAAATGGTTCTGGGATGGTTTGAGGAACACAACAAGTTCAAGGTGTTGACTTGGCCTCCAAATTCCCCAGAATCCAATCGAACATCTCTGCTGGACACTAATCCGATCCATGGAGGCCACACCTCATAACTTACAGGACTCAAAGGATCTGCTGCTAACGTCTTGGTGCCAGATACCACAGCACACCTTCAGAGGAATAGTGGAGTTCATGCCTTGACAGATCAGGGCTGTATTGGTGGCAAAAGGGGGAACATCAATATGGGGCAGCTGGTCTTAATGTTATGGCTGATTAGTACTTTCCACACTGCAATTGGAAAGTATTCAGGCCCCTTCACTTTTCACCCATGTTTTTGCATTACAGCCTCATTCTAAAATGGATTACATCGTTTTTCCACCAATCAGCCACACAATACCCCATAATGAAAAAGCAAAAATGGGTTTTAAATCTTTTTGTCATAAGGCCCAGTCCTAAAGTAGACAGAGGTAGCAAAAATGTCATGCAGCATTGAAGGTCCTGAAGAACACAATGGCCTCCATCATTCTTAAAGTGACAATTTGGAACACCACCAAACTGACCAATAGGGGGAGAAGGGCCTTTTTCAGGAAGGTGATCAACAATTGGATTGATCAGAAATCTGTGGATTGACCTGTAACGTTCCCCATCCAACCTGACAGAGCCTGAGAGGATCTGAAGAGAAGAATGGAAGAACCCCCCCCCAAACCAGGTGTGCCAAGCTTGTAGAATCACACCCAGAAAGACTTGAGGCTGTAATCACACCCAAGGGTGCGTCAACGAAGTAGAGTGAAGGGGTCTGAATACTTATACAAATGTAATATTCTTGTTTTGTTTATATACATTTGCAAAAATGTTCAAAATAACTGTTTTTAGTTGGTCATTATGGGGTACTGTATGGTTTATAAGCACTTGATAAGGACAAAATCACTTAGATCTGTTTTAGAATTAGGCTGTATATATAATATATTTATACAGTATATATATTATTTTGTACAGTTATTTTACCAGGTACCTATGCTAAGAACACATTCTTATTTACACCAGGGAGAAAACAATAGGGATTTTCAGCTTTGGGACTAGAAATTGCAACCTATCATGTATTGGCCCAGTGTATTTCACCAATACCTGGCTCCAGTTTGAATATGTATATCACATACCTGACTCTATTTCAGTGTGGATGGTAGAGGGAGATAATGGAGACTGTTCCATCACGGAGACCATCGGGCGAGGCAACGTGTCCTATTCGCGGGCAGGCACTCAGGGTAGCGTGCTGACCTATCACTGCCAGAATGGATACTACCCGTACCCAGTCAGTCGCCGAGTGTGTGGTGCGGACGGGGAGTGGTCTGTCATGAGACTGGCCAGTGGCAGACGAGTGTCGCGAGCGTCCTGTAAAGGTATCGTTTCGGGTGGATACTTACTGATGGACAGAGCTGGGCGCCGACAGGGTCGGATAAAACGACTGCTACGGTGTTCCTGTCGCTCTCCCTTACTTTTCCCATATCACTATTTTATCTTCTTGTTTGTGGATATCTTTGACTCTCTATCTCCCCTCTCTCTTTCTGTGTCTGATTTCTTAGAGGTCCAGTGTCCAGGCCAGCTGCAGTTGGATTACGGTGAGTTCTGGCCCAGGGATCAGTGGTTGAAGCCAGGGGAAAGCCAAAGCTTCTCCTGTCACAGTGGCTTCACCCTCACTGGGTCAGCACAGAGGAACTGCACCTCTACAGGAGACTGGACCGGCACCAGCCCAGTTTGTGATGACCAAGGTAAGAAGCACTGACAATTTTACAACACACGTCAGGTAAAGTAACCTTTTTTGACTGGCATTGGAGACTGGAATTCTACAGGCTTATATATTTACACATATGTAGAGTTCACAAATAAAAGATTGAAATAAAATATTAAGTTAAAGATTTAAAGGTCAAATAAAACATTGAGGGAAAGCGAAAAATTCTAACTACCTCTACATTAGGAAGGATTAGCCACGTATTCAAAATATTTAACATTCGGCAAAGAAACTGCGTCTAGGACAGTGGTGTCCAAACTATTGCCCGGAGGGCTGTGTGTCTGCTGGTTGTTGCTCTCACCTTGTACTTGATTGACTAATTAGGTTACTAATTGGTTAGTTTCTACCGTCACATTGTCGTTTAGGTGTGAACTGGGAACCAATTCATAGGAAAAACCCAAAACCCGCAGCCCTACGGACCTCCGTGGAATGATTTGGACACACCTAGTCTAGAGGGTAAATCTCTCCCCAAGCAAGTAGATTTATCCTGTAGATTAGAACAGAGCCTGACCCAGGTCCGTAAAGACTATATGCCATAACCTTTAGGAATCCTAACGACCACTGTTCTAATTACAGGGTTACACACACATCATTTACATCGCCTGGATACATAGCCTGAGTCCCAAATGGAGTAATGCAGACCTTATTGTTGTTACAGCCATAACTAACAAGAAGACATTCTATAAAATCAGGCCACTTTTACACAT
Organism: Esox niger; assembly: GCA_016801105.1. Lineage (NCBI taxonomy): Eukaryota > Metazoa > Chordata > Actinopteri > Esociformes > Esocidae > Esox > Esox niger. The sequence goes on along the minus strand of JACXGJ010000794.1, from coordinate 98,822 downwards.
GCAGGTTTTTTGTCTGAGGGCATTTATTTCATAAACGTTGGCCTCACAAGTGTGTCACTCACAAATGGATTCTGTTCCAGTGCAGTACTTATGTTGCTGTAAGCAGATTTGGGTTTTCTAGAAAATACATTGACACGCAGAGATTAATGACGCTTTTTACATTGAACTTTATAACCCCAAAGCAGCCCACTAATCAAAGCTTGTATGATCCACTGCATACTGTGTGATTTTTAAATAAAATATAATGTATGTTAATTAGCACCCCGAATAAATATAGTGATTTTATACATTTTAGCAGAGGCGTTGCTAGGATCATAATACATTTCGGGCTTAGCCCAAAATGTTTTAATATCATTTTTTGGGGTCAATTTGAGATCTGGGCCTAACCGACCACTGCATTTTAGTATGGCAATATAATATAATAATGCATGTCTAAAAACTGTTATTTTTCACAAACATGCAAATGTGTATTATATGAATGGGTTGAAGTAGTTCTTATTCGTATCTCAATTCCTTCTAAGCCACTCTCAACTCTTTGTGAGCCACGAGTATCAACGGTTACCCTGGAGCATTAAGTGCATTACTCAATCAACAGATTTTTCAGCTTATCAGACTTGAGCCACCAACGTTTTAGTTACTCGCCCAATTCATAAAACGATAGGCTATGTTTCAGCTAACTGCTCATGCTTTATTATCTGTTCCACTGCTTTAGCTGACAGGCTATGTTTTTGTTACTGGACCAATGCTTTGATCACTCTGCTATGTTTAGGTATTGGATCAATGCTTTAACTGCCAGGCAGAAAACCGTATTTTTAATAACTTTTATAATAGCGAGGAACACATTTACAACCTAATGGTAAGTAAAGTCCATTGTCATTATAGCAACGCTTTTGTAGACGAGTAACATGATTTTGGCAAGGGTTTCACAACTTAAGGTGAATAATAGCTCATTCAGTTGTGGTTGAAACTCATGCGTGCAGATGAACTCCGTAAATTATTGAACATTGCATGAAGGTCACGAAACAATTTTCAAAAGTGTATATTTGGCGCCTTGATCCATGAGACTATTGGAAACAGCACCACTCACTCACATGATACACTTTGTGTGTTGCCGCAACCGTCCTTCTTCTTGCACTGAAATGATAACGTGTGTTTTTATTTTGCCCGTGAGTGAGAAAAAATATTTTGTTTGGTTTCATGTTAAATAAATACAAATTAACGAACACAACCCTCCCCTGCTGAAAAACAAACACCCATAGCCGTAACGCCCACTGGTGTCCATCTGGGGCAAGGCAGAGCGTTTGCCTGCGAATTCACTCAAGAAAATTGAAACTTTCACTGTAAATATGTGCTACAAAGCAGACCTTCACCGCTACTGCGCCCATATGAAGTGAACGTACCTTTACAGAATCTAAATACAAATGTAGATGTTTATCAGTTCAATGTCAACATAAATATTATCGTAAGTAAATGGTGGATAGCAAAGCCAATCAAAGCAGTCATAATGTAATACTTGTGATAATTCGTTTTTTTGGTAAGACAAATCTTGTTGTGGGTCCTTCTCTCGTCACACCAATTAAAGGTCCGCCTCTGTGTTGGTAGCCCCATGTTTTTGCATTTTCATTGATAAGTGAATGGCTTGTACAGTATCTTATCATTTCAGCGGACTACTGTAAGAACCCTGGGGTCCCCCCGGGGGCCCTACGATCCGGAAACCGCTTCCGGATTGATGAGAAGGTCCAGTACCGTTGCCAGATGGGTCTGGACTTGCTTGGCTCAACCGATAGGGTCTGTCTGCATTCCAGGGAGTGGAGTGGCTCAGAGACCCGCTGCCAAGGTCAGTAGATCGACGAGTCCATGAATGACAGTGTTGGGTCTCATCTAATGCGTTGATGTGAGCTCTACACGATGAAATTTCAACTGAAATTCCAGGACCTTCCACACTTGCCACCGTGCTAATACCTGACTGATCTGTTTGACCACAGCCCAGTACGCCTTCGACTCCCCAAGTGTGGTGGCTGAGACAATGGGAGGCGCCCTGTCTGGAGTCATGGATGTTCTGTCCCCTGAGTTCAAAAAGCCAAAAAAAGGTGATCGATTAAAATCTAAATATTGGTCACATGTGCACCAACTCAAAGACAGAATAGCTTGTAGCCCTCTGTACTTACTATGCATTGGTGTTCTCTGTGTATCATGTATCTGATTGCACAGTAATCAGGTCACTAAGCTTTCACCCTCTACCCTATTGTACAGGTTTTGGTAGAACCATTCGGGTTGGAGACGGTCGTATGAACGTGTACATTTTAATGGACGCTTCTGGCAGTATCGCCGAAAGCGCCTTCAACCACTCCCGGGACGCCACCGCCGACCTCTTACGCAAGGTCCCATTTAAATTGACGTCCGCACACAGATATTGAGCCCACAGACAAAGCCACGCACTGCCCTGAAAATGACACACGGCGGTGGTTCATTTCTGTGTCTAAGAATCCTCTGAAGTGTTCAACTTCTCACGTCATTGAACGCACCGTCGAAAGATTGGCAAGTCGGCAAAAGAGACTAACATCTAACTAACATATTTGTTCCTCAGCTTGACAGCTACGACATTACAATGAGATTCCAGGTGATCTCCTACGCCAGTGAGCCCATTAACATTGTATCAATCCAGGAGGAGTATGCCAGCAGCAATGTAGAACATGTGATAAAGAGGCTGTATAAATTCAAACACGCACGTATGTTAGCGCTCAGTATTTTTCCCTTTCATCAAGCTGTTACAATTTCCAGTACATTGCCTTAAAGTAACTGCCTAGTGAAAAGCAAATAAATTAATTTTATCTTAAACCCGGGGCCAGACAGACCCAATTTAATACACGGAATCTCTTATTCATATTTACACATTTGTATTTTGTATTCATGCCTGGCCTCGGCGATTGTGCTCCGAATAATATTACTTCATTTAACCTTTATTTGTGGCCAAAGCATGCATTGCAAAAGCAAAAAAATACTGTATCTCAAAAAGACAGTTCAAAACATGTCATAGAATGATACCATATTCTTATGTAGGAAGATCAGCAATCTAGAGAATGAGAACTAGCAAATTAGCATCCGCTATATTCTCAATGTTAGGTACACACCCACACCAGTCCAAAAAAACTTGGCAACATACAACATTTCTGTAATTTGTCTTGAAATTGTATATGCTGGTCAGTTACTTTAAGAGATAGCTCTGAAATTGTGTTGTATAATATATCTATATTTTTGTGTGCGTTGAGTGTGCTCATACTGGTTAGCTTACAGTGCCTGCTGTAGTGTGATAAAGTACCTTGTCACCGGCAGACCATGGGAAGAAGAAAGGCACAAACCTGTATGCCGCTCTGGATGTTGTGTATAAGAGCATGGGGTTTCTAAAAGAGCACAAGAAGAACCAATTCAATGAGACACAGAATGTCATCATCATTGAAACTGACGGTACCTTGTAGGAGGGTTTCAACAGTCCAAGACATTAAATGGATCTACTTTTCATTATATATGAACAGCCATTTGACAAAATGAGCTGAGGCCTTATTGTGTGACTTCTGTCTCCCCCTGAAGGATACTCAAACACTGGAGGAAGCCCCATGGCTGCCCTGGGTAAGATCCGTTCTCAGCTTGGGTACAGCCACGCAACTCTGGACAACACTGAAGAAAAGCTGTTAGGTGAGATACCCACCAGTCTAAAAAGGCCATGTTGCCTAAAGAGTCATATCCCCACACTGCAAAAAATGACTGTCAAAACATAAAGGAAAAAACTAAATTTAAGGAGATATTTGCTTGAAAGAAGTGAAATAATCTGCTGATGCAACAAGACAAATAACATTAGATAAGACTTCTTGAAAAAAGCACAAATATTTAGGCATATGAAAATGACAGGTATCTTGAAATTAGTTGAGCAATTCAGATTTAAAATAAGGAGCATTTTCAGTCCGAAAATATTTATTAATATTAATCTGATGTCTCAGTTCCATTACTGTCTCTGAAAATTTATTTACAAGTTAAACAAGATTTTCAAGGCACATTTACTTAAATCAAGTGTCATTATCTTATACAAATGTAGTAGTTAAGGACATTTTAAGGACTGTTAGATTTATGAAAAATGTACTTGCTAAGATTTTTTGCCATTGTAGTAGTCACCTCAATAATTAACCCAGGCTTTAACCCAGGACTGATGATGGTGTTGGTGCATCTATCCAATTCAGATGTTTACGTGTTTGGTATCGGGGAAGATGTGAACAAGAAGGAGCTGAATCAGATTGCTTCTCACAAGAGACAAGAGCAGCATCTGTTCATTTTGAAGGACTATGAACAGCTGGGCGAGGTGTTCAACAACATTATCAGTGGGTTTGCGTTATGACATTCTTTATCAAATTCATGCTTATTTCTTTATTGTTAAAATGCTGTGTCAAAACAACATCTGTGTATGTGGGTTATTCAACAATTAACAGACTGAACCAGGCAGAATAAATTAATATATATTGTACACTTTAATTTCTAGGTGATAAAAGTGTGACCATGTGTGGGGTGGCACAGGAAGATGTGTCAAAGAATCAGGAGGTACTTGGGTTCACCAAGACTGCCTATACTAGACCCTGGCATGTGAATGTCATAATCGTAAGTGTTCTTAATATAGGCCAGGTTTCAGACTCATTTTACAGCTTGGGGCCCCTTTTCAGTCCTTAATGAGGTCTGATGGCTTCATTAAGCCTTGGGACCCCCCTCCACCACATAGGATGTTGTACATTATATAACACAGTAATAGTGAACTACATTACCAATGGATACATTCTGTAGTAAATAAAATCTGGTCTACTTTCCGATTCATCTTCTACTGTAGACTAATACTGGCATTAAGACAGAGAACTGTCAGGGTTCCATCGTGACTCAGAACTGGATCCTGACCGCAGCTCACTGCTTCTCTGCCATCAGGTCAGAGGGGAAGGTGAACCCAGAGAAAGTGCATGTGAAGCATGGTCAGTAGTCTTCCAAATTTCAACTATAAAATGTCCATAGGCATTATGTCATCTCTGGAAAAAATTAAGGCTCTCTACTTTTATGGCAGCCATTCCATTCCAGTGTCTGTTAAATTCCAACACAGGCACACCTCACCTTAAAAAATGAAGAACTGATTAAGTGATAACCTGAATAAAATATAATTGAATGAGGAGAGGTATAAAAAACACTGCTGTGGTCATCACTATCCTCTTACAATAGAACCAGCTAGATGGCCAAAACAGTGCAAGGTAATTTGAATTAAAAAAGTAACTATTCAGCATGACGAAAGAGTTGAAAAGAAAAGCTTTGAATGAGGAAAAGAAGGGTTCAATTCTGGCTTTAATGGCAGAGGGATACAGTGAGTGTCAGGTTGCTTCCTTCCTAAAAACTTAAAAGACGATGGTTCATAAGAACAAGGTCAAGCAACAAACATTGGGGACAACAAAGCTACAGACTGGCAGAGGGCGAAAACGACTGTCCACTGACCGAGATGCCCGTCAACTCATTCAAATGTCACTCAACAACCAGAAAGGTTAACATAAAGTGACCTACAAAAAGAATGGCAAACAAAAGATGGGGTAAAGTGCACAGCGAGGACTGTTCAAAACAGGCTCCTAGGGGCAAAAAAGCCCTTCATTAATTAGAATCTAAGAAGAACCAGCCTGAAGTTTGCAAAAGACCATAAGGATTGGACCGTATAGGACTTGAGTAAGGATATCTTCAACACCTGTCGTCTAATGGTTAGACAGAGACCTGGATAGGCCTACAGGCCACATTGTCTCGCACCCACTGGGAAATTTGGTGGAGGATCGGTGATGATCTGGGGATGCTTCAGCAAGGCTGGAATCGGGAAGATTTGTATTTGTGAAGGACGCATTAATCAAGCCAAGTACAAGGTTATCCTGGAAGAACACCTGGTTCCTTCTGCTCTGACAATGTTCCCCGACACTGAGAATTAGTTTTTCCAGCAGGACGATGCTCCATGCCCCACAGCCAGATCAATCAAAGTGTGGATGGAGGACCACCAGATCAAGACCTTGTCATGGCCAGCCCAATCTCCAGACCTGAACCCCATTGAAAACCTCTGCAATTTAATCAAGAGGAAGATCAAATAAAGCCAGGCTACATTAATTTTTGTGCCAGAGGTTGCAAAAAGTCACCCAACAGCAATGTGACAGACTGGTGGAGAGCATGCCAAGATGCATGAAAGCTGTGATAAAAAATCTGTATTGTTCCACTAAAAATAGATTTTTAAACTCTTCCTAAGTTAAAACATCAGTATTTTGTAGTTGAAAAATATTTTTGGGGGTATTTTGACCAGTTATTTTCTACAAATACTCTAAATGACAATATTTTTATTTGGAATTTTGGAATACTGTTGTCAGTAGTTTAAAGAATAAAACAAACATTTTAATTTTACTCAAACCCATACCTATAAATAGTAAATCCAGAGAAACTGATAATTTTGCAGTGGTCTCATAATTTTTTCTAATCGTAATAATGCAAACTTTTCTCCAGGTTTTGAAGGAAAAGAAGAGACAAAAGTCCGGTCTGTTATTCTGCACCCACTGTTCAAAATTGATGGTCTCCGTGACAAGAATGTCAAAGAATTCTATGACTACGACATTGCTCTGATTAATGTTGAAGAAATCAAGCTGTCATGGACTGCAAGGTAGCTTGAGCATCAAATGTAACTCAAAATATTATTCTCATACCTAAAACCAAATAAGTATACATTGTTTCTGACTAGACTGAACAATAGAATGTAATTTGCTACTCTGTTATAGTGTAATTGTGTTGCTCATTGGACTTTCGTATGTTGTTCTTGATATGTATTCCTCATAGGCCAATCTGCTTGCCCTGCACAATACCTGCCAACCGAGCCCTGAAGATCAGTGTCAACTCTACCTGTCAAGACCATGGTAAAATAATCCTCTCAGACCATGGTTCCCAAATTCCAGGAACTTCCAATAAACTCCCTGTTAGACCCAGGCCCCTTTTTCCTCTCTACACAACCCCTGTATAACACAGGGACAGATTCATAATCAATCCACTGCTACAAGACAGACATCTTTAGATTAAAACCAAAACACTGTTTTAGACGGGAATGATGTGTGTGTGGGATTACCAAATTGAATTTAATAGAACAAAATTACAATATCACAATACTGCTGGCCAAGAATGGTGTTGTTCTGCCTTGAAACAGTTCAGGTTTTTATTTGAATCAAGTTGTCATTTATGATACATTTTTATTTTGTTTCTGAAAAAAGTTTCTCAAACTGGTAACATCAGAAAAGTTTACTAATGAGGAAATTTTTTCTGTCCACATTTTGAAATATGGGATTTTTTTAGCCTTAATTTTTTGGTTTTGCTTCAATGTTTCAAATAGGGTTAGAACTAGAATTTAGGTTGGGGTTAGACATTATTGTTTAAGTTTAGGCATAAATGTTAAGTCATTGCGGTTGAGTTAGGTTGAGTAGTTTTTTTTGTTGTCCTCATTTAGTAATCTGTAGTATGTGAACTTTGTGTGTGTGTGTGTGTGTGTGTGTGTGTGCAGTGATGGCCCTTCTACCTTTGGAAGAGACCAGAGCATACTTCATCAAAAAGGGGGGATCAGTGAAAGCTGCAAAACAGAAGCAAACACACGTTTTTACTGGGACTAAGGTCAGTGATATCCCTAAAGATCATTGGACTAATGCCAGTGGGCTCCTAAGGGTTAATGAAACCTCTGTTGACCTTCTGAAGAGTTTCTGCATAGTTTAACCTCATTGTGTAGGAAACTAGATTTTTGTCACATCTTGGTAAATAGAATAATGACTATGGAGTTACTGTGCAGACACAGTCCCCCTATTTTAGTTTGTGAACTGTGTGTCTATACAGTGGGGAGAACAAGTATTTGATACACTGCTGATTTTGCAGGTTTTCCTACTTACAAAGCTAAACAAAAAGGTTTTCCTACTTACTAAAACAAAAATCCAGAACATCACATTGTATGATTTTTAAATAATGTATTAGCATTTTATTGCATGACATAAGTATTTGATCACCTACCAACCAGTAGAAATTCTGGCTCTCACAGACCTGTTAGTTTTTCTTTCAGATGCCCTCCTGTTTTCCACTCATTACCTGTATTAACTGGACTTGTTTGAACTCGTTACCTGTATAAAATACACCTGTCCACACACTCAATCAAATTGAGTGCATAAATTAACATAGTTATGAAAACTGTTTTGAGTTAATTAACTGATTCGAATTCTTCTCAGGTTAACATTTAGCGTTTTTCATTTTAATATTTTGAGATACCGAATTTTTGTTTTCCAAGATTTGTAAGCTGTAATCATGAAGATTGAAATGTTTCACTCTTGAAATGTTTCACTAATGAATCTAGAATATATGAAAGTGTCACTTTTTGATTTTTGATTTGACAGAAAAAGGAACTTTTCCACAATATTACAATATTTTGAGATACACCTGTATATTTAATCCCCACGAAAACAAAGCCAACTGTTGCCAAGCAGTCCATATCACCACTATTTTACATTTTAAAAGCAAATACACACACGTGTACAGCACTCTGTGTACTGAATGGGTGTTTGTCTTTTTGTGCATGTTTGACGAGGGTGGAGTGTGAAGTTCTTAGTGTTCATTTGTAGCATCAGCATTTGTCCTGTCCCTGATTGCAGAGGGCTGACTGTGTTAAACCGGCTGAGAAAACCCTCACAGCTCCTCACAGCACTAGTCTCGATGAATACGTGCCAGAGAGGTTTCTGTGCTCTGGCGGATCTTCCAATGAAATAGATGCAGTGACGTGCAAAGGTACTTTTATGGGAATACACATCGGGGTACGGCACATTCCACAAACCGCCCAATGCACAGATTGCATTATAAGGCGCGCTTCATTTAATCCCAACAGGTGACTCCGGAGGGGCTCTGTTTGTTCGCAACAGGCTGCGCTATTTTCAAGTGAGAAACTCTTCCACTAAAATGTTCTCCATGATATTTATGTATGTGGACAATTAAAATCTAGTAATATTAAAGCAACGTTTTTTTTGAGCAAGTATTCAATGACCGTAGCCCAATTTTAAAGAAAATTATCAAAACAGATTTCAGTCAGTGGATAACATTTAATGCATATAAATACAATCAAAATAATGGAAATTCCCTATTCAAGTCAATAATTTGACTGGATTAATTTCCCTATGCATTCAACCCTATCCTAACAAGCTAAATCTAGATGAATGCCTTATGAAAAACCGGGTCCAGTCCTTATTTGATTGAATCCATGTGTGTCGTCCTGCAGGTTGGCGTAGTCAGCTGGGGCACCCTGAACGTGTGTGAGCCAAAAGACATGAGTGACAGACCCCCTTCTGATGCAAGGGACTTTCACATCAGCCTTTTCCATCTGGCACCGTGGTTAAAACAGCACCTGGGCCAAGATCTGGAGTTTCTGCCAGTGGGCAGCTAGGAATTCTCCCAGGACTTTCCTGTATCTGCTTTAGGCTCGCCATTTAAGGACAAGTGGAAGCACAAATTTGATATAATGTTTATTTGTTTTCTTCAAAGCGATGACCAGATCATGCTGTATTGATTAGTTTTGATTCATAGGTATAATGTAGTTTCTGCAGAAGACTATATATTGGATCATTGAAAAACAGTCTTTATTGAATGAATGTTTTGAAGTTATTTCAAGAACAGAACATAGTTCATAGTGTTTACAGAATATGACCTATTGCGAAACAAATACAACAAATAACATTCTATTATGAAATAAAAAATACATCGATAATGTTGTTCTCAAGCTGTTTCATTTATTTAATTATTGTAAAATGTAAAATATATTCAATGTATTCTATATTTTGATAAGTTTTCAGCACTATTTTAATTTTAGGCGTTTACAGTATATCAGAAAGATAAATTACAGTATATATCTTTCAAATCAAGAAAATATGGAACTGATGCAGATAAAACTAATATACAGATAGGCTGTCAGGCTTTTTTTTGTAAAAACATCCAACCAATAGGTTGTTATGGAAGCACGTAAGAAGACAAATGTGATTCGTACAGTCATAACTGAAGGACAGATGGTACTGCTGAATCTATACAGTTAGAATGACAGCCTTCCAATTACCCTTCGGAGAACTGCCTGAAAAGGGCCTCTGACTGTCGGTCTGTAAAGTTTGGGACAAAATGAACTTGTAGGACTTCAGAGAACCCCTCTGAAAGACTGGGTGCCACAAACTTTTTCCTGTGGAGAGAAATTTTCTTCAGGATGGACAAATACCTTTGGTGATGTACTCATGTATTTCACACCTTAAGAAAAATGAGCTCAACAATATTCTTTATGTCCTCTACCCTGTTTCAAACCCATGTAGAGGCCAGTGAATTTCTACTTTCAGAATGTAATGCTATGAAGTCCCTTGATAAAATCCAGTGTTACTTACTTGTAGCTGTGGAAGATCATGTCATTGACTTTGAGGTGCTTTGTGGTGGAGGGGGCCATCTCACGGAACTGTTAACCACCAGAGAACAGGATATGACATAGTTTACAGAGCACAATAAATGAATAGTTTACAGAGCACAATAAATGAACTCAGAGTTTACAGAGTACAGGATATGACCTCATAATCTAGTTGATGCACTGGGTGACTCAGGTTAGTAAGAGGTTAAAGTGGACATTGAACCTGAGACTAATAGCTGTGTGTCCCAGGTTTTACTATATACTTCTAAAGTTATATGCATGGATCCTGTGTTGACATACAGCTTAGGGAGATGAAGACCTACTCAGTAGTTAAAGACCTACTCTGTGGTTGTGTTTGGTCTGTTCCAGACAGTAGTTAAAGACCTACTCTGTTGTTGTGTTTGGCCTGCTCAAAAGAGTAGTTAAATACTTACTCTGTTGTTGTGTTTGGCCTGCTCCAAAGAAGCTGAGAAGTTGAAGCAACGACAAGACACACCCAAACTCTGGCTAACATCAAGATACCTGGAGAGTGGGCCATGGTAAAAGTTGGTAAAGAATTGTTACTAAAAGGGGTCCCCACACACTAGTAGGAACACAGACAGAACAACAGGCACACATGGCGACAGGTAGAGATGAACAGAGAGACAGGTACAGTGAAACCGGTATAAAAAGACAATAAGACAGGTACACTGAGAGAGGTGGAGATCAACAGAGAGACAGTGAAACTGGAAGAGACAAAGAGACAGGCATATAGAGACAGAGAGCTACACAAAGAAAGTGGGACAGGTACATGTAAACAGGTACAGTGACAAACAGACAGGTACACGGAGACAGTAAGACAGGTACAGGGACAGACAGGTACCCAGAAACAGTGAGACAGGTACCGTTTGCGAGACTCAGGATCTGGGTTGGTATTATCCACCACTACACTGCGGCCCTCCTTCAGAGCACGCTCACAGGCCGACACACAGCTCTGCCATGACCCCAGGGTGTCCTGGCAGGCACGGGGCAAAGGTCAGACTAAGAGCCATGTGTGTGAGTGTAATAATAAGAGATTCAACAGTGCGCTGAGCCACTCACCCTGTTGACATACACATAACCTTTGGGGACGATGTGAGTGTGGAAAAAGGTTGACTTCCCGGCTGGGGGAGAAGACGAAGGAGATGGTTGTCAGTGAAGAGAGAGGGAAGAGGGGGTTTGGCAGGGGGCAGTCAGGGGATAAATGCACCTCCACATCCACTTACAGGCAGGGTAACCCACAGCAACGATGACTTCCTGTTTGGTGGAAGTGAGCGAAGCGCTGGGTGGGTCAAATAGACGGGCGTTGGAGTCCCATTTCCTCTGAAGGGGGGCATTAGACACAGAGAGAGAGTGAGACAGAAACAGACAGAGACACCAACAGTACCATTGAAAGATCTGATGAACAATAAGACAAGGAACAGATAATAGTAGTGTCACAGAACATACAGTAAAAACTCCAGAAATACTCTGGATACATCGGCCAGTTAAGTGGAGAAAAAAGAGAAATACACCATCACTCACAGGGTCAAATGGCGGTAGACTGAAGGGGGCGCTCTTCCAGCACAGGAAAAACTCCTCTGGAGTGTGGAATGGCAGCCCAATGTTTAGAGCAAACTGAACACAAGAGACAGAGGAAGCTGATCAAACTGAACACCAGAGACAGATGAAGCTGATCAGTCAAACTGAACACCAGAGACAGATGAATCCGATCAGTCAAACTGAAAACCAGAGACAGATGAAGCTGATCAGTCAAACTGAACACCAGAGACAGATGAAGCTGATCAGTTAAACTGAACACCAGAGACAGATGAAGCTGACCAGTTAAACTGAACACCAGAGACAGATTAAGCTGATCAGTTAAACTGAACACCAGAGACAGATGAAGCTTGATCAGTTAGATTGGCTTCCCCCTGTAGTAATTCGATCCTCAACACACACTGGTCCATTTATCTGCATCACAGCAAGATCGACCTTTAAGCAGAGTGCTTGGACCCAAGGGTTGGGAAATCATTCAGATTTTAATATCAACATGCTCGTTTTGGCAAGACTGATGGACAGATAGAGAGATGGACAGACTGACATAAACAGACACAGACAGACAGACCACTCTAGCTAAGTATGAGTTATACTATAAATAGAATAGATTTTAAAAAGCAACCAAAAATAATGATAATGACTATCTGTTTTTGAGCCATTTAGACCAGGTCTAATTAAAACTCGTCGACTCTGCTCCGGTCTTCTCACCAGTCGGTCACTGCAGGAGAAGTCCTTCTTCTTCTTGCCAGGAGCCCAGTTGACGGGTCGCCCCGCTGCATCTGTGGCAGAACAGAGGAGAAACGTCTCAAGCCCTCTGGAGTGTTTGAGAGATGCTTGAGAGATGTTCCTATGAGGATGTGGTTGTTACGCTACAGTTGGTTTACCTCCCACATAAAGAGACTGGCTCTTGTCCACAACAACACCGCCGTTAGCCTGCAACACAAAGCCAAAGATACACAGCACATCAAATAGAGAGGCTGGATTTAGCCTATGACCAAACCAGCGTTAGCCTTCAACACCCTGAGACATTCTAAGACAACCGCACTCCTTACATCCTGTTGTTATGTTAATACTATCATGCACCTTTACTTAAGAGGTGAACCGACTGAATTCAAGCCTATTATATTCAATAAATCCCCACTTAATCCCTCACAGCAATGGGAGTTGGTCTTTACGAGTAGCAGGGAATCATGTCAAGGTTTCTTGCAGAAGAAATACGATGGGTCGCCACCATCATCATATGAAGTGAACGGGAACAGACTGGAGATTGGGACAAAAGGATCTGCCTGATTCAGGACACAATTCAATCATTTTTGATAGTATGTGCCTCTTACATTTACTGTGCTTATCACAGCTGCTGTAGATAACACTGAAGTATTCTGGACACACTCAGTGACATGGTGGTCATTGAACTTTAGAACTATACGCAGCATGACTGCTTTCCCTCTCTGAGTTGTGTAACTGACAAACTTCAGTTGTTGGTTATATGACTGGACTAGCCCTGCAAAGCACAATTATATGTAGACAAATGTTTTGTCCACCCTGTGTCAGTACCAGGATTATATCAATCAAGTTAAACCTAAAATGTCTCCAAATTTCCATGGCATTTTAATTATTTTGTGAAGATTAATCCATGTGATTACTTTAGTCTGTCCACTATTTTAAGGTCAAACCTGTAAGGATCACTTTTTTTAAACTGGGGATATAAAGATACATAGTAGAAAGCAGATGAGCCTTTTCTATTCATTTAGGCAATTCTCATAAGCCAGATGGGCAGACCCACTGCCCTTATTCTCTAAGTCTGACCTTCTCAGTCAGGTGCTCCCACATTCCAATTACAGGCTTCCTGTAGATACCGGGACCAGATGCCACGAATACCTGAGGGAGTGACAGATAGACAGCATGTCAGACAGAGAGAGTCAGACAAACAAAGACAGACAGACAGACAAAGACATACAGACAGACAGACAGACAGACAGACAGAGAGAAACCAACCAAGAGAAAGAGACAGACAGAGAGTGAAAGATAGACCGACAGGCAGAGAGAGCGCCAGAGAGAGCGGCAGGTATGATAGTGCCAGAGAGAGACTGACAGACAGACATGTAACAGGTCAAAACATCTGAATCATGGTTCAATGTATAATTGGCACTGCTACTGAATCCCCCCCAAAAATTCAGAGAATTCCAGAAGCCTGTCTGAGGTGCTTTGAAAGCAGATCGTTTGTAAACGAGCAACAATTAGGTGAATTTAAATGTTTGTGTTAAGCCGAATCAGAATAGGACTTGCTCCAGGTAACCAAAAATGTCTGCACACCCCAATTTTGTTGCTGATTTTTATGGCCTTTATTTGTCCAACCTCATTTAAATAAGTCTGGCTACTACAAGGGGCCTAGTCCTCATCTAAAAAAAAAAACTCCATGGAGCCTGATTTCTTTAGTCCAGGACTAGGTTTGATCTGGGTCTGCTGAACTGGACCCAGATGTTTACATTACACCCCAGTATTTGCCTTGTCTGTGCGTTACTAAAGTTGAGGTTATGCCTGCATAAAGTAATAAACCTGGGATTGTCTGTTAATACAATACAGCAGGACCATTCAGCTCAAATCCTGCTCAGCCCAAATACTATTGGTTTTCATCCCAACCATTAAATCAGGGACTAGGTTCACACCTGATACTTAAGATGAGGGCAATCAACTAGTAGGTTAACACGCATGTGTGAGTCTCCACTCACCTGGACAGGAAGCTGTAAAGTCCTCAGAATATCCTCCACTTTACACTTAAAATCCTCAGGCCTCAGTTTGCCCCGAGAGATGCCCATCTGATTGGTGAAGAACACCACCTTTGCAGAGGAGACACATGATTTTTAACAACGTTTTCATTCTACCTTTATTTCACCAGGTAGGTTGACACTGAGAACACACTGTGGTTTTTAGTGACCACAGAGAGCCAGGACACTAGTTCAAAGTCCCATCCGAAAGAAGGCACCCTATGCAGGGTAATGTCCCCCTTCCATTTCCCCCTACTGGTTCAGTTGCATCTGATCTTCAATCCAGGAACCGAATAGAACCAATACTGCTTAGCTTCAGTGGCGATAAATCAGTCCACATAGTACAATTAAAAGGATATACAGGTAAAATATATATTAAACAGCTCTAAGGTCCCTATTTTACAATAAATGTATGTGATTATACCTTGTAGCCTTTCTGCAATAGGCTGGCCAGTCTGGGTTGGATCTCAGGAAAAAGAATCCTGTAATAGATTTTTTGAAAATCTTTTAAAGAATAAATACACTTAGGAAATACTGGAAGAACCTGAAGACATACAAAAACATCATAAATCAAGAGATGAAGATAGATGACAAACAAGAACCAAACAACAAGCTAGACTGACATAGACAGTGAAACAGAGAGAAAGACAGACCAACCTCCAGTCATCTGGGCTGGTGGCAAACACTTTGCCAGACTTGGTGGTGATGATGCAGCCATCAATGTCGAATCCAGCAATCTGAACCAGGAAGATGTGCCTTCTTTAGATATGAATTTCTTACAAGTTTGTCCTCTTCACAAGGGGTGATATTTTTACATTGCCTTATTGTAACCTTCTGTGCTTATAGTCGCTCCCCCTCAACCAGTCTGAATACAGCCCTGAGTCCTTCAGGTGCCCTTTGGCAAACTCCAAGTTTTTCCTTAGGAGTGGCTTTTGTATGTTTTATAACACTGTAGACCATGCTATCCTTTTGAGTAAGCAGTCATCTATAAGACTGGGCACTGAAGCCTGCTGTTGATTTTATGACTACCTTAAAAAGGGGACAAGTGTGAGCCCTTACATTTACTTAAAGGGGTCCCTCAGGGTTCAACAACTGGCCCAGTATTGTTTTCACTTTATATAAATAACATTGGTGATATCAGAAATTGTCATTTCCATTTATATGCAGATGGACACACTTATGTACTCTATTGCACCAACAGATGAACAAACATTAATGCAGTTGGGAGTCTGATTTAAAGATAGTACAGAGGTCATTTTTACATCTTAAACTTGTTTGAAACATTAAGAAAACAAATGTCATGATTGTTTCTAGGTCTGAAATCTCAGAAACCGTTTGGTAATTACAAGCTTGGATGGTACTCAAATCAAACAGGTCTCTGCATTTTGATCCAGTTTTGATTTCTATTCATCTTCTATTGAACTTGATTTCTTAGTCATCGACCAGGCTTAATCCGTGTCGGTGAAACTGGCCCATAAATACTTAGTGGTATGGTTAGATCAGATGATAGGCTGTCTTTTAAAAAATGTTTTACTGAATTGGGAAAAAAGTTAAAATTCAAGATACGGTTCCTTTACAGAAACAGGGCTTGTTTGTCCTCCGTAAATGGAAAAGAAATTGTGCAGGCTACATTTATATATGCTTTAGATTATGTTGATATTATCTATATGAGAGCTACGGCAAACACATTAAAACCACTGGATGCTATTTATCATTGTACAGTCAGGTTTATCATCCAGGTCTCAGTCTGTTTTCCCTTTGAGAAAATTTGAGAAAAACAAAACCAGTAGGCTTAAATAATTTGGATGGAAACAAAAGCTACGCTACTTAAATTTTTGCCCTCACTCAAACACAACTCTTAAGACATTGAAAGCCCACATTCATTTGTACAAAGTTACTCTCACCTTACTGCTTCCAGTGACCCCAGCAGCTGTGTAGATCATCAGGTTTCCAATCTGCTGCCAGTGGCTTTGAGGACAGGCTGAGGAGGATGTGGGTCGCTGAGGATGTCTGTCGCTGCCTGTAACGGCCCCCGATGCCTCTTCTGCCATCTCCTGGAGCTGTCGGAGCTTCTCCTCAGCAAGCCTCTCGGCCTCGTCCTCATCGGTCCTCCGACGCTTCTCCTGTGGGTCCTCCTGTGCACTTTGTGGCCTCTTGGATGCCTGAATGAAAATCAAAAGGGCAAATATGGTCAAGTGGAACTTTTCAGTGTATTCACCATGACAAAACACAACATATGTATAGAGAATTCCTGCTTATTTCCAAAGTTAAAGAAACATTTAATTAAGTAAAAAAGGCATACTGGCTTTATTGGTGTGAATACATTTCTGAATAAATTTGTTTCTTAACATAAATAAATGAGTCATCAATAGAATTGTTCCAAAACCCTCAGTGAATCAAAACATGTGTAACTTTACTTACTACTAAATTACTATATTTTATTATTTCCATAGAAAGAGTATTTAGTCAAATGGCATCTGTCCTACGTTGTAAATTAAATAAACACACATAATTGCTGTTCTAATGGAGAAAGATGAAATTGCAAACGTAGTTCCTTCACCATCTGTTTGCCAACAATGTCCTTTTGGAAGTGCCAATTTTTGGGCAGCGTGCTCCAAACTGACAATGGCAAGGTTCAATGACTTTTTTCTGTCTCCCTCTGTCTAAGGACAGGAAAAAGGGCAGCAATGGGGAGAGAACACAGCAACTCTGTTGGGAACCCACCTCATCCAGAAGAGCAGGTCATGCTTGGTTGATTACAGCATTCCCTAGTTTCACTAGACTTACAGAGTGTGCAGATTCTCCCTCCTGATTTACAGAGTACTATGTATAGGGAAGAACTTGTTAACTGCCATTGATTTTTTTGTCACCTTCTTGGATGTGAAGATTGATTTTAATAAACACTCTTTGAAATATTTCTGCATCTGGCCTCATTTTTGCCTGTCCCTAGTTGTTCTGTTTAGGGGTGATAACCCACCTTTAATAATCCGTTTATGAACCCCAGTTATGAATGTAAACACATTCCTTTCACTGTTTAAAAGAATATCTTATTCCCCAATGTGTTACGCTTTTCCAATATCATTTGTGAAAGCGAACTGCTTTCTTATAGAAGTCCTGGGCATCAGACCCTCTTTTACGTGAGATGTTTTTAAGAGCTATGCACTTCAATAAACCACTGGAGTCTGTTGAAAGAAGGTAATCTTATCCTTAACAATAAGAGGATACAATTACCTTGTTCCACAACCTCTTAACAGTAAGTGGTTGGGAACTAGGGATCTGCTCTAACTCACAATTACCACAGTCAAATGGAAAAATAAAATACATTGTATGGAAGATTTCAATATTTTCTTATACCTTTTTGGGAGAAGATGCAAAAAAGTCTTTGATGCTGCGTTTGGGACCTGGGCTCTGGACCTTCCCACCACTGTCTTTTTCTCCCTCTGTCTTCCCCAATGCTTTTAAATGTTGTACATCTTTTCCCTTCAGAGCAGAAGATGATAACGTTCCATTGGAAGAAGAGAACTGTAGTCTGAAGGGATGGCTCTGGTTGACCAGGAACAGGGTGCTGTCAAGAGTCAGCCTGCCAGACTGACCTCTTCCAAGACTCTCACTGCCCAAGGAACATGGGTTTGGACCAAGCTGGACAGGAAAATCATTGCTAGTTAAAACATTACAAAGGTTAAGAAGTAGTGTCTGCGCAAAACTAAAAGACAAAAGTGTGATTCCATAACAGGCACAATGTAATCATTCCTTACCTGTGTTACAAGTACCTCCTTGTCCACATAACAGGCCACCAGTTTCACTAGAAGCAATATGAGAAGCGTTAGTTGTGACGTCACGTGTACATTCTGGCTATTCTTAGGGTGTGAAAATCCATGGTTTTTGTCAGAACTACAAAAACATTGCCTGGACAAACGATCATAATGCGTTGTACAAGGCTGTAAAAGGCCCAAAATCACCCAGCTTCATCTTTGAATTCGTGAAGGAACGTGAAGAACTGGAATATTTGGAATCAAGCTCAAATGTCACATTATGCGGAGTATGCACTGCAGCTGACCAGACTTCTTACCCTGGTGTCGGGAACACTTCTTGTCAACTACTCCAGTCTCTGGACCACGACCTAGGATTACGGCTCGGCCATCCGCTAATGGGACACGAGCGCCGGATTCACTGACCAGTAAACACTGCTGCATCTGCATATATAAAATAAGGCAGGAACCACAATTAATAAATGTCCATGACATATTAGCTTAAAACCTTAAATTAAACAGGTAAAGTAAATCGCTCAAAAGTATTTCTAAACGTAAGGTTAAACGTACTTTACGAAGTGTCAAAGGAAATTATTTCAGCCAAAACACAAACTTAATAAGTTAATAAGCTAAATTTGCAAGGCTAACTGCCCGCTAGAAAGCAAGCAAGTCTCTTAGCTTTGTAATTTAGGTAGCTAACGGGATATTTTTGCTTGAGTAAGGTTTAATCTATTCCTTAGCTTCTCGTGCATGGTTTGCAATGCCTATGGGCATACTTTGATAACGTCCGGATTAGACATTCGAACAAGTACTCGGCGTTTTCAGTTCACAACCACATACATACACCGAAGAAGCAAAACGTAACAATTTTTTGAAAGCACTTGGCAACGGTAACTTTTATTGGTCCGTCACAAAAACACTTTCGTGTAGGAACATTCATCTCCTACTTGGTTCTGACTATATGGTTCCGAACCTATTCTGGGGACAACGGTTTTTGGTCTTATTTTAATCTTTGTGATAATAATTGATACTCAGAAATGTTTCGATATGTTGTTTGATTACATTATCCCATAAATACACATTTAAATGTTTTTTTGGTTATTGGTGTCACACATCACCATTCTAACATATTTGTGGAACATTTGATTGCAGAAAACCCACATCTCTGTCTCCAGTTTTAGTATTCTGCTGGGGGACTGGCGTCACTTTGGCCTTTTTCAGTCCCACTAGTTCTTGTACAATATTTAAATGACTAGGTACCAGGGACAGTCTGAATCATTTGCTAAGGTAACCTTTTGGATCCAACAAATGTTTTTTTTATTTGTGTGTTGTCCAGTTTAATTTTAGGAAGCCTTTGGACCACTCATTAAGACTACCCGGCCAACTCATAGCTGTCCCTGTGCAAAGTCTGCCTGGTTGCATTTCAGATCTAGTTTCTGCCTAAGGATTCCTGCTATCACTGCCCATAGCCCACCTGGTTGTGCAGCACAAAAAATCAATCAAATGTATTTATAAAGCTTTTATATCAGCAGAACTGGATTCTGCCTAAAGTCTCTGGACATTACGCTCCCACCAGGGTCAGAACTGACTGCCCCCTTGACCCCCTCCATTATGGACCGGCCTTCTATTCTTCACCAGAACCAACTCCTCTGTAGCAGGAGGTGTCCCTCCTCCAGTTTTCACTAGCTCTGCATTTTTCTGTTTGCTGTAAACACATAAAGGCTATTATATGTAATGTAGGCTACACACCATATCTGCACTGTATTATAAGAACTATTAATATACACCACTTGATATTTTTATATTTCATCCTGAGTTGTTGCCAGGTACGCTTTCCACTGGAGTTGCAGCTGAAATTATAGAATTCAATACATTTTAACACAATAGCATTACATTCTTACAGGTAGCTCTGTTTTAGGTAGTAGATCTTAATTCAGTGATGCCCAATATGCCCTAGTCGCTGGGAAATCCCCGGAGCCACAGCGAGGCAGGGGGCTGCATGGATGAATGCTATTGTGTTTTGGACTGCATAGCAAAAAGCTAGGCTTATAGAAAAAATAAAAAAGCAAATTACTTGTGAAAACTCCGCTGGTTGAGTGCCTCTGAGTTTTGCCTGAAAACCCTTGAATGTGACAAAAATTGCCTTTACGTATTTTACTTGCATTACGCCGCTTTCAAAATTGCTAATCATTACGTTTTAATAGATTACGGTAGACATGGATAAGTGCTTGGCCTGAATAATACAGAGGTTGTTAAATCAAGGTCTTTGATTAGGAAAATGAAGCATTCCATACTGTGACATTGTTTCTCTAGGACGTTACAATATTTTCCAACTGCAACATGCGATTGCTGTTTCAACACACTTCCCACTTGGGAACAACTGAACTGGGGGATTATGTATAAATACAAAGCCTGGCATAAATGGTTAATTATAAGTGTCTTAACTGCTAACCAGGTTTCTGTCAGGCATATACAATCTGCCTTCAGTATACTGCTATTTGTCTATAGTTCCAAGAAATGGCATTTGTGTTGCCAAGTGCAATGGTTAATTCAGAAAAGAAAAAAAATAGTGTAATAAATGTTAGCATGCTGTTAATTGCTTCTTCTTTTGCGTGAATATTTAATCAATTACTAACATTAGTAAATCTGGCAAGTGCTCTCAAATAATTGATTTTCTCATCACTAAGGGATTGATAAGCCAGAAAATATTAGCTCCAATTAATAATGTATCAAGTGTTAAAAGCTGCTACCCCAGTTGGAGCTGTTAACAAAACTGTTATGTCATCTGGGTTTTCAGGAATGTTAAACAAAATGCAACAGGATTCATATTGTATGGCTTCGATTAGATGACTTTACCCTGTTCCTGCTCCACCTGTGAGGATGGCTTTGAAGGCTTTAGTGCAGGTTTAACGAGGAGAGCTTGGTAAATTTCACAGCCACAATGGGAACATCCTGCTGCAAGAATCCCA
Organism: Esox niger; assembly: GCA_016801105.1. Lineage (NCBI taxonomy): Eukaryota > Metazoa > Chordata > Actinopteri > Esociformes > Esocidae > Esox > Esox niger. The sequence goes on along the minus strand of JACXGJ010000794.1, from coordinate 77,299 downwards.
GAAGGCCCTGGGCACCATCAGGATAAGGAGCACCAACAAGTTGACCCGCCCCGCTGTACTACTGGATTTACACCAGGCCCGAGATAGACCACAGGCCCTGAGAAACAGCCTAGTCCACAAGGAAGACATCCAGGTGGTAAGTGTGGGAGCTCCATCCCTGGGTTCCCTACGTAGCTTCCTCCAGATAGTGGGATGATCTGGTTTTTCTCTGCACTTTGAGCTCAGACGACCATGCCAAACAGCAAGCATATTGTCTCCTCTCTCCTGACCCTGTCAGCCCGTCTAGAGAAGACAGCAGAGCTGCTCAAGATCTACCTATGTGATGAATCTACTAGTGGTCCTTCCAGTGTCTACCACCAGTTAGCCTTAAACACCGCGGGCTTTCTGGGAGCGTTAATCAGGGAGGCTGCTCAGGCTAAGCAAAGGGACATCAACAACGTATTTATGCATTTTCAAGTACGGTCAACTCTAAACTCCTTCTCAAACCACCACTACCACTCAGTGCAAATCTTTAAAATCCCATTTCATTGCGAGGCTTTATTCATTTGTTTCCCCTTGTCTTGCTAGTTTCTGAGTGCTGCAACAACCTCAGCATCTGTTCCCCTGAGTGTTTACTTGCGTGGCCTAGAGCTAAGAGGGGCAGTGTGGAATGTCCTATAGGACACGCTCTCCCCCCAGCCGTGCCCGCTTCCCCTCCTCTGGCTCCGAGCTCAGGTGAGGAACACGGGCACTGTCCGAGCATCAGACAGTTCCCCTGGAAACAGCTCCTCCCTACCCCTCTACCACTGCCCTGTGTACCCGGACAAACCATTAGAGGCCGGAACTTACTGGAACATGCTGAAAACCACAATCACCCGTGTTCATCTTATGGCTAAGCTAGATCCTGTTTAATGTACACTGAGAAAAGGCTGGTGAGTACACTGACAGAAGACAGCACATTGCACATTGTCTTTTTGTTTTTTAACAACAAAGAAATCGAGAAGCATTGTGCATGATAATATATCAGTACACTTTTAAAGACTGTTACAAATGCAAAATATTTAATAAAAACATACCAAGTATGTCAACAGCTTTATGTTATGTCTTTGGAACAGACAATGCAGAAGGGTGTCATTTGGGATGCACATTTGTATCTTTCCGTGTCACTGTTGCCCTCATCGTTTCTTGTACACACAAGGCCTCAGCTCTAGTCCTCCTGCCTTCTTTACCCTCTCTGGAGCTTCTGCAAACTTCTCAAATTCAAAGGAGTAGAAGTAACTGTTTTCTGTGTCCTAAAGAGGGGAAAAATATATGGTGGAGGATATTAACAAATATTAGTCATCTGAATTTCGAAATTACAAAGACAGAAACATGCATCATCACATGGCTGTCACTGTTTACACCAATTTGTGACTTACCTTTGTCACCAACTTGAATCCCAGATTGGACAACACACTCGTGAAGCTGCGTACATTTTCAAATCTACTTGCCACCTCTGCAATTTTAAGAACACCACTGCAAAAGAAAGACCCAGCAAATTCAATAAACTATCCACAGGGGAATAAAGGGGAACACATACTGCAGTGCTTCTACATAATCTCTTACCCCATAACCAGCACCCGGTTAGCCTCAAGTAGGAAATCAACCAGGTTGGTCCCCATAAGAGACAGACAGAAGACGGCTATGTCCACAGTGCCATTCTTGAGGGGCACCTGCAGACGGGGGGTAACCATGTCATCATACATCAATATCACATGCAAAACACAGGGTGCTCACTAACACAGATGAAAGATCAGATTCAGGATCCGGTGGACTCACATTAGCCATGTCGCAGACTGTGACACGGTCACTGATAGGTGCCAAGTCAAAACTATGCACTTTGTTCTTCACACTGAGAGCTATTTTGCAGTCGCCACATCCGAAATCTGCTATCACCAGGGAGGCAGGCCTGTAAATGACACAAACGGTCTTAGAAGAAAGCCACCCATCGTGACAGTTAATGGCAGTAGAGTGGTGTCACTGGGACCAGGGTATAACAGTGGTAGTGGTCTGTTGGGTCTGTAGACTCCGTGGCGGATGATGTAAATTTAAAACAAACTCTACAGTGTCAACATGCTTTAAACTACACATTCACATACAAAGGATCGCTAGTCCTTTCATTCATAGCTCTGTCGATTAATTTTAAGTTCTCATCCACAATCCTTCATCAGTTTGGATAAACATTGCTGCAGAGGATGCTGGTGGGTGTGTCCATGATGATGATGATGATGATGATGATCTCAAATTAACCAGAAATAAACTGTGATTTGATTTGACCATTAAAACAATCAACTCAATCTGATTACCTCCACTGATTTTTATCAAGTAAAGTTAGCTGAAGTTCTTAATGGTGGGTTAATAAAAACAAAAACATGTTACAGTTTCTCATGGCCCATAGACTACCTGCAGAATTAGGAACCATTTAACTTCAAATACAATTCACTGTTAAAGTAACAGGCATTCATTAAAACAACTTACTTCTGGCATATGTAGGAGATGATGGCGTCAACAGGATTAACTGGCCAGCGTTTGACCTGTGCTGTGAAGCCTTTGTGGTAGATGCCAAAGGCCTGGGGGTCCTGTCTGAACATGCGTTTGGCCTCCCCACTGGAAGTGGTGTACAGAACCTCGTTAATATAACGGAACCGAGCAGACTCTAAACGATGCTCCATGCGAGACCTCAGAGCAGCCGAGCGGTCTGTGGGAACCGGCTCTATAGTGTGTGATTCCTTTTCCTGCGCTATAGGTTGCTCCATCCTTTCAGAGCTCTGGCTATTGAGTATTCTTCTGAGCTTCTCTTTCCTGCGGTTCTGCACTTTGCTCTCCTCTTGTTTCGTCCTCTTACTGCCCGGTGGTCCAAGTTGCTCTACCTCCCTAACTGCCTGGTGAGGTTTGTCCTCATCTTTATTTAACTTCATATGCGGGGATTTAGAGATACAGAGTGGAACTGCTTTCACGTGATTGCCTTGATTTGTCTTTTTCTCTAAAAACTTCTTTTTGACTTGGAGTGTTTCTGGGCCCGGACTGGATGCAGTCTTAGTGAATGTCATCTCTTTACCTTCGGGTACTATTTTCCTTTTCTGTGCTTTAACATCACCCTCCCGCTGCGGTTTGCTTTTTTTGCTTGGGGGTTGTTGCGGCTTGGCAACTACTTTTCCAGTGTTCACACCAGAAGCTGTTCTTGGTGCACTTTCAATGTCCTTTTGCACAATGGTCTCTGCTTTTGCCTTTTCTGGGGAATTCTCCCCATTTTGAACTTTGAACTTGTTTTTACATTTCTTTTTGTTCTTAATCTTGTTTCTCCATTGCTTTCTGTTTAATGTCTCCATTTGAGAGACAACCAAATCTTTTCGTCGATCCTTGATAGAGTTCGAATCAGGTTTACTGCTGACCGGATTCGACGTCGTATTCTTAACCTTCTTGAACCCTGAGAAATACAGAAAGAAACAGAAAATATACTTTAATCTTGAACAAATCTATTTTTTCAATTGACATCAGTGCACATGCAAAAGAACTGACCTGCTTTTATTGGTTCCTTGGACTGCATTTGGTTCTTAGCTATAGGCCCCAGAGCCTCTTCTTTGACACCTCCATCACCACTGTCCTTCTGTCCTGCCTCTTCTCCTTCAGAAGACACTTTCTTACGTCCTCTTTTGCTTCTTTTTTTCTTCCTTTTGGTGTGTGGTGTGGGTAAAGTCTCTGTTTCACTGTCATTGCCAGCTCCCTGAGGCAAACAATCACTCTTGCTCCATTTTGGTACAGGCCCCAGTGTCTGAAGAGTCCGTAACAAACTCTTCTTCTTCCCAACACCCTTTGGCTGGTTGGACAACAGAAAGCAGTGTCAACAACAACCCTGGCCTCTTTGAATAAGTGGTCGCTTTCAGAGTGTTGAATGAACGGGCAACCCAGATAGCAACCACCTATTGGAACTCGGTTGTTAAGTTACCAGGTATATATTAAAATTCCTTGTATGTTTAAGTGAGATCTTACCGTGACACTGGCACTGTCAGACACATTGGTCCTGCTGATGACCTTCTTGGTCAGCGCCTTGGCTTCTGGGTCATCATTCCACTCCTCCTCTTCAGCGAACATGCTTATAAGCACACAACAGGATGGCAAGATAATGTAAGTGTCTGGTGCCATTTAGGTATAAAACTGAGATTTACCTTACTTTGAATTCCAAACATTTGTTTCGGTCAACTGAGAAAATAGTTTCAAGTTATTAATTGTTAATTTGCTCATAAAACTATTTATAACAGACCGGGCAATTTAAACAAAAACTCCCTCCGTCAAACTCTGGTAATAGATTACTACTGAGGGGCTATCCAGGGGTGAAACTGACTAATTTTAATATGTAATCCAAATCATGTTATCTTACTTGCATGGTCATTGGCTGACAAGTATTCAAATATGCGTTATTTATCAGGTCAGGCTACAAAATTGATGTGCAAAAGTTGGGCCAGTAAACAAAAAGTCACTTATTTTAATCGCTATGAAAAACCCACTCTATCCATGTAAAAATCAGTTTACACTAATTTCTCCCAGACGGTTGTTTTAAATAAGAATCTGCTCTTGGCAATTAGCATAGGTAATTACATAAAAATGTAAGACATGATCATTGAACTTTCTGCTGGGGACAATAAAAGTAATGCTAGAAGGTAGTTGTTACTCAACAAGGCCACAGATGTGTCCATTTTGATGCAATTGGCATACTGACTGCAGGTGTTCAATAGAGCTGTTTCAAAAGGTCTAAATCTTAATTTCTGTACCATAAGCCACCTCCAACAGTGCTTTGAAGAATTTTTCAATATGTCCAACTGCCCTCACAACCAGAGACGAGATGTAACAACTCTAGCTCTGCACCCATGATCTTTTGACCGGTCACCAGAACAGCGGAATTACTGTTAGTTTGCAAGAATTTCGGAATTAAATGTGAAAACCATTCCAGCAAAACTAATCTTTATCTTAACACAGGTGTTGACCTGACTTTAGTTAGGTATCATAGCTATTCGGGTGGTTCAAATGCAAATGTCTTTATCCAGTGTGATGTGTTTAATGAATAGTCCCAGTCTAGGCTCAAGGTAAGACTGAGTCTAGATAATCTTCCAGATCTGACAGTACAATCACTTTTATCCTCCATAAAAAAATAGTTAGGATGAAAAAACGTGTTCGCAGAGTAAAATATGTACTTGTCAAACAGTCAATGACCTGCAGTACTACACAACAGTGGGAATAATCGTTTTCAGCTAGCCTACCACAGATTTTCTACGTGGAATGGCAAAGTGGCCATTATATTCAACTCAGTGCTAGTGGTTCTAATTTCGAAACGAAACCTTTGTTTATAAACCAGGGCAAAGTGTAGCTAACTAGAAGGCTAGTGACTGCTTACGAAGCACGAGCCGCCTGAGAAAGTTACGCAACTTGATATTGTCTAAGTTCAAAACTAGAGACAAGAACTTGACTCACCTGTCAGAACTGCCTACCACTATATTTTACGGGACGGGAGTGATTCAAATGTATATGTTAACAAGACCATAAGTAGAAGCGTTTTCGATCCACGTTCGTCTCACACATGGACAAGAGGCAACAGAAGCCACACCAAAACAGGCGCATGTGAATGACGTATCTCCGTAGACAGTGACGTGACGTTTCACAGTAGACACGACCCTGTACTGGAGTAAGGATGGGAATCCAGAGTTGCGTTCGATTTTAAATTGAACATTTATTTTAAAAAAGGCAGTTGTACAAAACGTGTTGCTATTGTTTCTCTTCCTGTTATTTTCACAACATCTTTGGATAAGAAACTGACATATGAAAACTGCATGATTGCAGAAGTCCTCAAGTGTTGAATGGTATACTAATTTATAAACACTTCCTACTACAAAGACAAAAAAAATCATTAAGCATCTGTAGTAATGGACCCTGATCTGTAAGACTTTCTCAATATAAATCATTCAGAAATTTGCAAGTACAGTTTTCCAATTAAAGACAGACTTTTAACCCTGAGAGATTTGTTTGTCTTTTCTAAGTCCAATAATGGAGTTATTTTTCTCCTGAGGATGTTTCCAATGTCCACTCAAGGTGCTTTGCTTTGTTGCCGCTCCTGTTTTCTCTGCAGGTAGCGAGCACGGGCATTATTCACAGAGCTTTCATCATTCCGCTTCTCCAGTTTTTTTAAATCATCTTCAGCAGACACTCCTGGAAATAAACCAAACACACAGTATGACCTATTTGCAATTATCAAGCACACAAAGTAGACCTATAAGTTGAAAAACAGAGCATAAACAGGAACATATACAATTCAGTGGCTCCCGGATGGTGCCAGTCTTAATCAATTCATTACCTGGTCACAGAATACTGAATGTGACTCCAGCAGAGGATGGTGCAAAATGGTTCTGCACAATCTGGCAGGAGTTGGACAGTTTGCCTTATCTTCTCACACTGCATTCAATTTTGTTTTGGAACCAATTGTGATTGAAGGCCAGAGAGCTGTGGTATGGAGAACCAGTGCTTAAATTCTATAACAAACAGGACTCTACTGCATCTACCCCTAAGCCATAACTGTTAAACATGACTGACAAAGGATTGTTCAATGGATACCCACACTAGTCTCCCCTTTGTTGCACTAGCCCCTTATTTTTCACTTATCCAGTGCAACTCATCACACTCATCATATGTTACTGCTGCTGCTGTTTAATATGCCTCCAATACTCCTCCTATAAACACATATACCAACATTATCCTGTGTCCTGCTCTTCATAAATGCACACCAACATTATCCTGTGCTCCTGCTCTTCCTATATGCGCATATGCCAACATTATCCTGTGTCCTGCACAGACTCATGTTTGTAATTATTGGTATTTCTTCCTTGTTGTTGCTATTTTCTATTGTTACTTTTTGTATTTGACTTTTTTTTTGTGAATGGTAGTACATATAAAATTCATCCAAACTTGTCACCAGAGACACCCACCTGTTTGTCTTTTAGCGGCTTCCTTGGTTTCCCACTTGGCCATCTCTTCGTCAGTCACCTCCTGTCTAGCAACACTGCTCAAATCGTAGACATCCACCTCGTGGAGCTTCGGAAGCAAGTCCTTCACCCAGTCATAGCGGACGGGGCACACGGTCCGAATGTAAACCCGTGAGGTGGCCAGCACATCATGGAAGATCACCCAGTCCAGCTGGGCCTCTTGGTCAAAAAGCTGTAAGGACAAGGAGAGTCCAGATAACCTTCAGGAGAGATTACATGTTCCCCTTTATGCTTTCTCCAAACCCTCCCATTCAAACCCACTCTCTGGGACACAGAGGCGCCAACATAGGACATCTATAGGATCCCAGTCTAAGGTGATAGTTTCCCACTGTTGCCCTTGTAAGTGGGAAGTTGAAATGTAGATGTATATCTTGAATGCCATTACCGTTGATGATGGATGAATGTGAACCATGGTTCCGTGCCCATCCATCGTGGTAAAAACCTTGCCAACTGACCTAATAGACAAAATATATATAGTTACCCTTTTCTAATATTTGGTTTATCTTTCTTGACCTCACCATTACTTGGATATGAACTGTACCTTCTTGCCACGTTAGTAAAGTAACCTGTGCAGAGACATCTCCTGAACAGCTCACTTTTATTGCCATCAAACGTCTCCATAGGGAAGTCTCTCTTCTGTGAACAATGAATGCACATTCCCGTTACCTGCGTTATTTCAATGAACATGTACATACAAACTCAGAGCTTCACATCGGCGCTTTAGAAACACAGAAATTAGCAACTAAACAATGAACAAACTAACCTGTCGCAGTCGTTGGAGAATCTCTCGGAGCTGGGCCTCCACACTGAAGGCAGACTTTAGCGCCCTCCAGTGTATATAGTGCTCTTTACACCAAGCTGATGGATCATCACTGGCACACAGCAAAACAGGCTCAAGTTAGGAGATCCTGTGAACGCTGTGGGCATAATGTAGCCTATCCACTAGCATCAGGGGGAGTGAAAGACATATACCTGGCCTTGCATTTCTCAAACACACTAAGAAGTATGGTGAAGTCGTTACAGCTGCCCGCCTGCGCTGCCAACATCCGGTGCTTCTGATCCGCCTTCTTCTGCTTCTCCGGGTGGCCTGCAGACAGAGTGGTGTTACACAGCTGTGCTGACACAGTACCGCCTGACAAAAATACAATGCCATGACACCATGAAGGACCATACAGGACATATCTAACCACATCTAAACCACAGGGGGCTGGGCCCTTACTGTCCACCTGGTCTGATGAAGATGTTCTCCACAGACAGCATGGCAGCTACAGGCAGCAGCAGGTCCTCACAGCCCATGGAGGCAGCCTGGAGCAGGGCCCGGGTCAGCCCTGGTGGCAGGGGGAACTCTACCATCAGCTCACCAAGCACGGTCACTTTACCTCTCCTACAGACCCCACATGGTAGTGAAACAACAACAACAAGGATGAGCTAAACCAAGATATTAAAGTTAGGTAAGTTACATAGAATTGCATGCATTTGATATGTTCCCTCTGCTCTTAATGGTGAAAGCAGAAGAGTTGCATTCCCATCTGGTGGTCGATTCATCTGGTGGAGATTCGAATAACAAATTGTAAATGTAAAAAGATCTATGATGTCGGTGTATCTCACCTGTCAATGGCGTCACACTGGTAAAGCTGTTTTAATGCTTCCATGATGAACCTCTCCTCAGGACGGTCCAGGTAAGGGAACCTTGGGGAGACCCACCAAGCAACAGTGGCTTCAAATGCCTTGCTGGATTATATCATCAACAGTCTTATTCTAACGCCGCTGTTCAGGCACCTGAGCTTGTCGCTGTACCTACCTAATGACATCATGAACCCCCAGGCACTTGAGTGTGAGGATGACCGAAGTGAGACTGGTCCTCTGGATCTCTGGAACTGTGTAGTCTGGCATGCACTTCTCCCAGAACTCCTGGTTGTAGATCCGGAAGCACTTCCCAGCGGAGGTTCTCCCTGCCCGGCCTGCCCTTTGCTGGGCCTCGCTCCTGTAACACCACACCCAACAACCAACACATGAAGTTCCTGTTCCATAGGAAGAAAGCAGCCAGTGAAACAGAGACTTCAGAGACTTACTTTGAAATTGGAACCACTTCGAGTATGTCCATGCCAACCCTTGAGTTGTGGTTGAGTTGCTTCACAAACCCACTGTCAACAATATACCTGTTGAGAACAAAAAAGTCATGACATTGGATGGCTAAATATGGCTCATATTTTGCCTGGATAAGCCTTAATGCCCGACTCACTTTATTCCATCGATGGTTAGGGATGTTGCTGCAATGTTGGTGGCAACCACACATTTCCTTATACCAGGTGGGGGAGGCTGAAAGATCTGCTTCTGCTGATCTGTGTTGACAAAGACTTCATTTAACAAGGACATTGACATGCTGAACATGGTCCACTTGGGTGTGAATGAGAATGTTGTTTGTCTAGTGATTATAATATTTATTTACAGTAAGGCACTAGGTGCCCTAAACCGTCTGTTGTTACCTTGCAACGTTACTTTCATTAAAAGGAGCTGGTCTTTACAAATGTGTTGCCAGCATTAAATTCAATATGGGCATGTATATTTCCAACAATAACATTTCTCAGTTTCAACATTTCATATGTTGTCTTTGCACCCCTTTTCATTAAATATGGGGATAAATGATATGTGAATCACTGAATTCTTATTTTATTAGCATTTTACGCAGCGTCCCAAACTTTTGGGAAACGGGTTTGTAACAATGCCTTTATAAAATACACCTTTTTGTTAATAAAAACCTGAATACCTACATTGAAAAACAAATGAGTTAGATTATTTTGAAGCCTGTTACATCCCACACAGCTCACCTGTGGGCATGGAACCATACAAGGGTAGGATCAGTAGTCCCTCCACCTGGCGGTCCTGCACATCGTAACGGTAATCTATGGATTCAGCCTTCTCATACAGCATGTCACATGCTTTTTCAATCTCAGACTGCCCTGTTAGAAACAGTTGAAAGGCAAAATAGTAACCTGTATTCACAGAAGATCAGTAGACATAATTGTAGTGTTGGTGATTTCCATTAGGCTCACCTGTTAAAAACACCAGAATATCTCCCGACATCTCACAAGTGTGCACATCCAAAGCCACCTTGACAACCTGCCACAGACAAGAAATCCGTATGAATTCAACTGAAATTGTCCCCACCTCGGGAACCTCATTGCTGCTTTCCCTGCATGCAGTTGCACATGCACCTTCATTTGGATTGGCTGCACATTTAGAATTGCTATTTGTACTTGCGTTTGCCTTCATCGCACATATATACATCCCACTTGTAACATGCATTATGCTTAAAACGTGTACATTTTCTGCAGTCTTCTATTTGCATGTCTGGTTAGATGCTAACTGTATTTTGTTGTACTTTACTTGTACTGATCAATGACAACACAGTTGAATTGAATCTAAAACATCCATACCTTTGAAAGACACAAAATACACAGAGGAAGGACTATACAGTATTAAAGGAACTTTCCAGAGATTTTGTATTAATTCAGTCACTATTTTTGAAAGCAATGCTCACAAGCCAAATTGTGTTTTGCATCCTTAATTTTTGCCCTCATGGACTTGAAAGGCATCTTCACAGGTAGAGTCAACAATATGACACATGTAGATGGAGAAAGTAGACAGTAAAGCTGGTCAATTCAGTGAAGACCCTCTCAGTTGATACTACACTGTAACCTATGCACATGCCATCTGACTGTGTGACAGTGAAGACATGCATCTTCCTCATGGCAATTTCTGCTGCGCTGGTCAAGGCAACATCATTTGCTGAGCGAAAATGTAATAATAGTGTTCACAGAAGCGTTGAACTTAATGCTGAGGCGATAAAACCACTCATCATAAAAACAGTAGGCTAAAATCAGTGGAAGAAAGCACACTCCCTACCTCTTTAAGGTAAACTGAGTTTTCTGTATCTTTCTGTCCAATGGCGCAGCCAAACCTGGAAATAACAGGAAAGGTTCTTCCAGGGATGGTAAAGACAGGGCAGCCTCCCAAAAACACAGAAAGCTTATCTGTCTCCAGGGTGGCTGACATTACCACCACCTTGAGGCGGACAGAGCCCTTGGAGGCCTTATCTGTAGGGGAAACAGTCTGCTTCAACAGACCCAGCAAAATGTCCTGCAGTAAATTACATAATACACAACTGTTAAAAGCTATACACTGGGATTTGTTTTACAGCAAAATGGCAAAATCATGAGTAGTTTTGTTATTTATGGGGAAATTGTTGAATAAATGAAATAACTGTGTTCAGGCTTCTTTCATGGGCTTCATCCAGAACAATCACACTGTACTGAGACAGAACTGGATCGGCAAGGATCTCCCTCAACAGACAGCCATCTGTCATGTACTTCACCACCGTGTCCTGTTAACACACAAGCACAACCCACCTCATGATGTCCCCACAGTACACACAAAGAACTCTCCCTTTAGAGACACATGTACACAGCTTAGGTTTTTTTCTCTACAACATGGTGAATAATGGAAGACAGGCCTTGTTGTTCCATGGTGCAGGGATATACCACAGTGCATAGTATATCACATGCACCATTGCTCACTTTAGTACTTGGTATAAAATGGGTAGCTTGACTCCTGAACGCCTGCCTATATGCTGATTGAGTCTCATGTATCACATGGTATGATATCATCTCTTTTTCCTGCTATACCTGCATTGGTAACGCGTTTACAACTGCAATAAGTAATCTTTGGGATTGTCTTTTCACTGTGTCCAGGCACTCTGGTGCGTGCAGCCTAAAAAAAATGTTTTCTTACAGTGCAACACTGTTCATACCACATATACTAAGGTAAAATGGTGTATGTAAACACAGTACAATCTCATTTCCATTTTAGTTAACATCAACATACAATACCTTAAAAGTGCTTATGAGATATGTTTAAGCAACGTATGTTAATTACTTTTAGTATTCCAGTAGTAGGTGTATTGTTGCTCTGTTCACAACAAAGGAATTAGATCACTAACAATGAAGCCATTACTTATGTTCGAACGAAGCTAGGTTTATTGATCATAGGTCTCTCACCTCTGTCGTGCAGTCATCAAAGCGCACTTGGTACCCGACCTCTCTGCCCAGACTACAGTGCATCTCCTGAGATACCCTCTGTGCTACCGTGATGGCTGCAACTCTCCGAGGTTGGGTGACACCAATCTTGCCATTCCTCCAAAATCCTACGCAAGAAAAATAAGTTCACCCATCGGTTTAAAAGTATTTAGACGTTTGAGGGGTTATTAAGAGTTTGGAGGTCAATTTTGAATTGTGCACAAACGTACCTGCCTGATGCAAGTACTGGGGAAGTTGAGTGGTTTTCCCACTGCCAGTCTCGCCCGTGACAACCAAGAAAGAATTGTCCTTGACCGCTTGTTGAAGTGATGCCTTATGTTGATAGATCGGCAGTTTCTTTGAGTCATCGGAATCTCCTATAGTATCCCACTTTGTCCTTTTCGACATGATGGAGTCTATTGTTGTTCCAGTAGGAATAATGGAATAATCTGTTTCCCAATACTTAGATTACGTGAAAACAAAAAGCAAACACATTATAACTTATTTAGTGTTCAGGGTGATATGATTCTCCCCCACAGTATTCTAACTTTTTAGGTCGTTATATGCCAAGTCCGACACTTTCTCAGGAGGGAAACGATGCAACCAATTATACGTCAGAGTGACTTCCGGGTACAATTTATTCCGCGTTTTCATTCGTTTCTGTCGTAAGCAAATATACTGACGTCATTTTTTAAAGCGAAAGCTAAGAAATGTTTCCCATTTAAACCGTAAAATAAAATATCTGTTTCAGTTTTTTTCACATTTTTACGAAAAATGCCATGTGCAAATGTATTCATACCCCTTACAATTTTCTAACATTTTGGGGAAAATGCTAACTTCTATACCATTTAAAAATGTATTGTAATTTCCACTATGAGAGAGCATTCAAATCACACATAAATTGCAGTAGTTCTCTAGTCAGTTACTAGTCAACTGCAAGTCATGGCTAAAAACAGAAATAGTTACAGAAATAATTATTCATTTGTAATACATTACTTTACACTTCTGAATTAATCCGTCTGCTTGTCTTCTGTCGCAGCCTGAATAAACACTAATGACCCAGTGACATTGGAAGCCTTGACTCAACTATCCAATCACTTTTGGTCCCTTGAATAGAGGGGGCTACTGATTAAAGACCTGTAATTCCTAAACCTTTCCTCCAATATGGATGTGAATTCCTTCATATAAAAGCTGAGAGACCGCACTTTAAGCCCATATTTATTATTTACCTGTAAATCTAATACATTTAGGTAAACAGCCAAAAAAACTGTTTGTGTCCAATTATTTCTGTAGCTATTTGGCATGTAGGTGGTGTTTAATTGTAGTTTTAGAGATTTGGAGACCAACCGACTTCTGCAATACTCCACCTTTAACCATCTTATGTAGATACTTGGAACTAATCTTTTTTTTCCCAAAACCATTTTTCCTCAATAAAGGGACGATTTCTCAAATCTTCAGTGTAAAAAATTCGCAAAGGTTATTGGCTGTTCCTCATCTTCATGAGGGGTGCACATAACGGTTTTCTAAAAGCATCTTAGAGCTTCTCTTATTCATTTTGGATAATATATTGATGCATTAAAGAAACTTTAAAGATAATGTGATGTACTTTATTACAAAAAGGAGAAATACATCCCAAAACATACGTATGAACATATGCGTCTAAATAGCTAAGACACCGTTTCTGATTAATCTCTGTCTACAGTCCGTTCAGAAGGTCTTTGTGCTTGTTGTAGATAGGATTTTCATATTCACATTCTGGAAGAAAGAGAGCAAGTTTGAAATAGGGTTATGTGATGCTCCATTATCTGTTACAGGGTGATCCTACATAAGACATTAAAAGAGATCTTTCGATAAACATATGTTTGGCAACCAACCAGAGAACCTCTCACATATAACAAGTCGATAAAATGCAATCATATAGGTAAATAGCGAGAACTGGCTGTGGATGTAGTACAGCGAATGATCTCCAGCACATCTCAGAATGATGCTTGTTCAAGGCGGCAGAATGGGATTTCAATGCACATTGTGAATATTTGTAGACTGGACACTGTCCACAAATATCTCAGGAACCTATGGTCATGGAACCCAGTAAACATTGCACTGCTTTGACTGCCTGACCTTATGCACCTGAGCTGAGCTTAATAGCACTGTACAATCGGGCTCTGTTAATGGCCCTGGGAATATGTTTAGAGCAGGGGTGCTTGTGGAAATCAAATGTACCGAAGACACGTCTCCATAATGACACGCGTTAACCTAGAGCACAGATGGATGATGCATATCCATCAGGCAAAATGATGCGCGTCTCATGGACCGACAAACGCACTGCCGGCGGACAGAAACTTGTTAGCACCCCCAGCACCCCTATTTCATGTGGCTGTGGTTCTGTTGGACCAATAAACATCACATCAGCAAGGCCTACCTATTACATGTAGAAAAAGTGCTGACTGATTTTTCTCTCTCACTCAGTAGTGATCAGAGTTTAATTTGTAAGTAGTCAGGCTTTGTATTTAGGTTCTTTCATCATTCAAGAAGATTACAATGTCATTTATTTGTGAATAACCAATCCAATGGGGCACGCACGCAACAGGCATGTTATAAAGATGAAGAATTAGGTTCCATAAATTATTGACCATGATTTACGATAAGGTATGCATAATTAGCTGTTTTTAGTAACACTATGCCACTATGCCACAAGCCCAAGCGTGTTAGAATGTCTTCCAATTTCTATTTAGATATGTTTAAAAAAATATCTGTTGATATCTAGTTCATTGTTGTTAATTGCACCCAGGGTGCACCACTGATGAGAGCAAATCTAAAGCAACAAAGGGAACAATTTTATCATTCAAAATAGTTTGAATGCCTAAATGTGAGTTATAGGCAAATGCAGGTAAGATGAAAAATCTCTTATATCAACTTATAAGACTATGATTATACAGTATGCTGTGAGATAAAGATGAACTTACGATCTTCAGTTTGCTTGCCCTGAAAATGTCCTACAAAGAGAAAGAGAACAGGCCTTGTTACTGTTTGTCAAGCACAACTCACCAGCAAAGGTCTTTTTGTGTGTTACTTAGAAACTGCACTCTGACGGCAATTTTTATTTTATAAAAGAATGTGAAACAATGTTGTTTTTAACTGATTTCCTTTAAATATTATACTGAACAGCCATAATATAAATCCTAAAACAAATGTGTTCATATGGACAAACCAACCCGAAACAGTGAACAGGACAATCAATAACATTTCCAGCTTGGTAGCTTATATGGCAATAAGTAGAAATAATTCTCCACTTAGAAAGTAGGGAAAATGGTGCAACAACAATTTATATCATATAAATAACTTTTTTAAATTCCTAACATATCAGACATTGTTGCAAATTTATAATATATACTATAATAGCAACATTTTTAACATATCATACATTAGGCAAATTGTAATATAATATGAAAGAAAATGTATGATAATACAAGATATTAAATATCTGTAGTATAGTACGTTTACACCATGAGACCTAGTGTGACCTTGTTGGACACTAATGCTAGTAAATTAACTTCCTTATTTATATTTAAAGAATATAAAAAAGCAATTTTGATGGCACTATGATTCTCTACATTATTTATTGCTTGTTTTGTCATTTGAACAGAAATTGAAAGAACTGTATAGAAGTTTTGCAATGATAAAGGGATTTTGCTTTCTCTGTGTCAATGGGCTCACACAGGTATGTCTTCTGTTGTCAGTAGAAATCCTACATTTTGTCTTTGCTTTTTTATGAACCAAAATACATTTCTGTAAGATAAATGTTGTGAAACACCATCATTTCAATGTTACTGTAGAAATACAATATTATTGACATAATCGTATATTCTTATACAATGAAATGCAAAAATACAACATACAATAAAGCTCCTAGAGTTTTGGTAATATATTATCAAAGGTAAGTTTCTTTATGGTTGATGGGCCATTTGCATGATGGTCCCAAGGTAAGACTCTGTAGGGGATTTTTGTGTTGTTAGTTTCTTCTGTGTCCCAGAACTTCAATAAAGACAGCTATAACATACAAAATTTACAGCAGTTACAAAAATATATGGTTCATGCACATTAGTTTCTTGTCTTTGAAGCCTAGTGTATAGGATACCTCTTTGTTGGGTCTCTGCATCGTTTGCCGTTTGGTGGATGTCCATCTGTGCTCTGGCTTGTTGATTGATTTCTGCTTGGTTGGCTGTCACAAGTTCACAATAATTCATAAAAAGAATGCTGCAAGCAGATAATGTAAATTACAAATGAAAGGGATTTTACTTTACCATAGTAATGCCGCCCGATACTTGATTTCCGCAAAATATTCATGAGTTCTAGGGGTGAAAAATGTATATAAAATGTAAGGTTCAGTTACTTCTGAATTCAACATGCAACAGTCACTGATTGACATATTGGTATCATTAAACAAAAGTAGAATAGTTATAGAAATTCCACTCTAAAGTGTATAACATCGAGCTCACCTGTATGTAATCTTTTTTTTCTCTCACTCAATTCCCTGACTGGTGTTTTGCTGAATCTAACTGCTTTGTTGTAATTTCTTGGTGGTTCGTGCTGAATTTCAGTTAGATCTTGCTGAATTCTGGTTGGATCTTGCTGAATTCTGGTTGGATCTTGCTGAATTCTGGTTGGATCTTGCTGAATTCTGGTTGGATCTTGCTGAATTCTGATTGGATAATGCTGAATTCTGGTTGGATCATTTTGTATTCTGGTTGGATCTTGCTGATTTCCGGTTGGATCTTGCTGAATTCTGGTTAGAACCTGCTGAGTTCTGGTTGGATTTTGATTAATTCTGGTTGGATCATGCAGAATATTGGTTTGATCTTGCTGAATTGTAGTTGGATTTTGATTAATTCTGTTTGGATCATGCTGAATTGTGGTTGGACCATGCTGCATCAGTTTTGGATCATGCTCATTGTTTTCTGTTGAAAGGAGGAAACAAATTTAGTACAATTCCATTCCTGAGCTTTCATTGAAAACTATCAGTGAAAAAACCTTTACCATAGATGGGTCGCTCATGGCTGGCTCCTAAAATTTGACAAAAAAAATCAGTTTAGACAGAAATACCTATTTCCAGGATAGAATAAAATACGACATTATGGGAATGTCCCTTGATCACCTGAACAGTCTCTTCATTGAAGCCTTACATTCTATGTGTATGGGGCTATATGCTTGTGAAAATGTGTACATCATTATCTCCTGGGTTTTCTCTCCTAACACTGTCATTACATGCAATGTCCTCAGGAGGTGCACTGGTTCCTGTGATATTATAGAACATCCTACAATTAATTCACCTTTCATCTAGTTTGGAAAGGCAACAATGGTAATGCATTCTCAAATAAATGTAAATGTAGAACAAAAGCCAAGACCAAACCTGAAGTGATGCTGGTGTTGACATAGTCTTTATTTTCACAAGAAACTCCTAAAAAACACACAGCGGTACTTCTGTAACTTTCTGTTATTTGTCAAAAGATATGTCTGCATTGAAAGTACATGACACTACACTTTGCACCACAGCTCAGTTGGTTGTGTTGGAGGTGAACACTTCAGCAATCGATTATTTTCTGTTTTATAATTAGTTAGCAATTTGCTGATTAAATTCTTCACTTTGACATCATGTTACATATCAAAATGTTGAAACGTCCGAAGAGAATGAATACTTTCCCCCCTCAAGGATTTCAGTTTGTATTTCAATTGAATTGTTCACGTTATAGGTCACACTGAAGGTGGAAAAAGCTCTGACATGATTTATCTTTGTCTCATCTTTTTACATCACAAACAGTTGGCATTTTAACAGGGGTGTGTAGACTTTTTATATCCACTGTACTAGCTGCATTATACATATTATTCAAATACTGAAGCAGTAATTTATGGTTTACGAAATCAGACAAAGGAAATTATAGGTGCTCACCTTTCCATTTCACCATGCAGATACAGACACTCAAAAGCACTATGAGACTCACCACACCACCGACACTGAAAAACAACACCTGTAGAAATGTATTCTCAAATCCTACATGATTAGAAGGGAAGAAAATGGATTTATTTACATATACAGTGTTATTTTAGAATGTATTACAGACATTTTCTTTTTGTCACCGCACAGCCTGATTCGTAAATGAATTCAAATTATTTTTGTCATCATCAATTTACACGCAGAACCCCATAATAACCAAGAATTTACAAGCAAATAAAAAAATAAAAATACAGAAACATTACATTTACAAGAGTATTGATATTATGACATTGAGATTGTATTTAGGATCATGCTGTTTCCACTGACCATCCCTTAGATATCTTTACAACTTGATTGAAAAAACTGCTACAATCAAGTTGTAGAACTTCAATTAATCGGACATCATTTGGAAATGCACAAACCTGTCTATGTAAGGTCCCACAGTTTACAGTGCAAAAAACAAGCCGTGAGGTCAAAGGAATTGTCTCTAGAGTCCTGAGAGTGGACAGTGTCAATTCACAGGTCTGTGGAAGCGTGCCACCACAAAATCACAGTGGCTTACATCATTCTTAAAGTAAAAAAGCCTGAAACCACCAACACTCTTCTTAAAGCTAACCTGATGGCCCAACTGAACGATCGGGGGAGAAGGGCCTTGGTCAGGGAGGTGACCAAGAACCCAATGGTCACTCTGACAGAGTACCAGTTCAAATGTTCCAAAACATCAACCATCTCTGCAGCTTTCCACCAATCAGGCCTGTATCATAGAGGTCAGACAAATAGCCCTCCTCAGAAGAAGGCTCAAGAAAGCCTGCCTAGAATTTAACCAGAAGACACATAAAGGACACTCAGATTATGAGAAACAACATTCTCTAGTCTGATGAAAACCAAGATTGAACTATTTGGCCTAAATACCTCAATGCAATGCTCATCACCTGGCCAAAATCATGCCTACGGTGAAGAATGAAGGTGGCAGCATAATCCTGTCAGGATATTTTTCAGCTGCCGGGTTTGGGTGGAAGGCTTTTGATGTCAAACTGGGGAATTTATTTAGCAGTGTGTATTGGGACATTATAATCCTGGAATATTGATAGATCATGAGGAAACGTTTTTTTTTACACATATAGCTATGTGTCAACTAACTGGTGTCAGTTTTCTTTTTATAGCTACTGACACATATTTACTGAATATCTGCCTCATGAAATGTCTTTATCTACCTATTCAATTGTGATTTAGTTATTTTGTCATGTGATGTTTTTGTTATTTTTGTTAAGTATGTAAATGTGATATTTCTGTTTTGTATTTATAGTAAATATGTAGATTATAAAAAAGGATAATTGTTTTATGGGGTATTGTGTGTAGATAGATGTGAAAAATTTCCAAATGCACTGTATAATAAAGGAATAATTAAATGGCAGGTTGGCTCATGTTTATCCAACACATTTCTTTGGGACTTTTGTAGAAAGTGTGATCACATACTGTGTATACAGTGTACCTCACAAGTTTGCACATAAAATATAGATCCTTGATCAGTTTATTAATTATTGGTACCTTCGAAATATTTCTGTATTTTCTGAAAAAATGTATTATTTGTGACTTGGTCTAGGATGGTCCAGTGATTTAAGCCTCATTCTCTAGTGCCCATAAATATCTTTACAGTATGAGTTTGATTCTGGACTAAAGAAAATGAATGAAACTTCCAGTAAAAAGTATCAAATGGGACAAAAATACATCTAAACATTCAATTTATTTAAGTAGTAAAGAAAATAGGTTTATTTCTCATGAAATATATTCAGAAACTGTCCAATGGAGTGGTGTTGGCTGATTTTTGGTAAAAAGTAATAATAGCAAAATATCTTTATACTTTCAGTAGTGTTTACTCGCTTGAACAGGCCACTACACCAATGATCCATATAGAAGAATAAATCCACAACTTAGGTGTGGTTAAACATACAGTTCACCGGTGAACTGAACCAGTGGTACAAAATAGCACAACAGATACTAGTGCAGTGTTACCTTCTTCAAGATCAACTTGATGGCACTGGTCATTACTTTGCGATTCACAGCAGTACGATCCCAGATCTAAGGCCTGAAGAGCATCAATGCGAATGGAGAAGTTCCCCAAACGACCTTCGTTGGGGAAAACCTTTACTCTGCCCTCTCTGGAGGCCAAAAAGTCTACCTGATGATAATAGATTTATATTGGATTTTATAATTATGTTTGAATAGTGATTTTCTGCAGAAATCCCAAAGCCCAAAAGTTAGTTCAGATATTGTGTGAAAAGGAAGACATTTCAAAACAAAAAAATCATGTACGTAAGAGTTGTGATATTTAGACAACTGAAGGAGGCAACAACCTGCCCAGAGGATGTGATGTTGACCAGGCTTAAATTAGGGCCATGGCTCCACACCACCCAAGTACGGTCAGGGCTTTTTCCAAGGTACGTGGATCCAAAGCTGCATTTCAAGAGTACCACAGAGCCCAGTGAAGCCTGGAGGGTAGATTTGTTACAAGAGTCGAGGCAACCTAGAAACAGACAGTTTGGGTATATAATGATCTGTCTGAAAGATGAAAGTTTGCTACATTATGAAACAACCAATTAATGGAGAATGAGTAGAAATAAACCTGTAATGTAATCTTAAAATATGGTTTAATGCCCTAATAATACATTTAGAAAATGGTTTAATTGACCAAGCTAAACATATGTATAAAAAATAATTAATTAAAACGGATTGATTGACCATTATTTCACTGATTTACAGATATTTTCTCATATGTGTATATTTATATTTATGTAACTATATATATACTGCGGAATTGTCCACCAACCTAAGAAAAAGGTTAATATATATATATATATATATATATTAACACTTACCCATTGAAGCCACAAAGGTGTAATATGTAACCATCCAGAAATACCAACTATTAGTTTTGACCGAGGACATTTTAAGTGCGTGCTATCAAATAGTATCCAGCACATGCATCCAGTAGTGACTCTATCAGCAAGGTAACAGTACAACCTATACAACAGACACGAGAGCAATCAATTAGGTCACTTCCTTTATAAGAAGCAATGTGTATCACTCCCCTTGTTTTTACACATATTTGAAAATATCATAAAAAACTGTTACGTTTAAAGTTTTTAGAAGATTAATATAATTTGTTTTGACAATGTTATTTTATCTCATCTGATGTTATTAAAAACATATGAATGTATAGAACAAGTGTTGTTAATTCAATAAAAAACAATAAGCCATGTTAATGCATTAAAATAGTCTGGTTATGTGCATGACACAAATAGCTAATTTATTTATTCAGCCAATCTATATAGATAGTTGTAACAAATGGAAAGAGGTTCTGAGCATTAGTACAGATAACAGCAATCTTACTTTGAAGACCACTTTGACCAGCTTCCTGTGGAAACCTGGTGACATTTCAGAGATGGGGACCTTCTGTTGCAAACAATACTCTAGACTTCTTTTGGATGAATGCCGAGGAGGGGCGTAAGTGACTCAAGCAGATGTACAGGAAATCTTTTAACAATTGCCTAGAGGTTGTAGTATTAAGGGAAAATACGCAGTGCATGTTATGACAAACAACACAATCTTGTTGCCTATTCTTTCAAAAGTTCATTATGGTTTCAAACTCACATGGTTTAGAGATTACAATTCATTTTGTAAAGGTTGCCATTTGCAAATCATTATACACAAAATAAAAAAACTGCATCCACTTGCCCCTTTTCATTACAACAACTACCAACAGATTTGGGATAGTTGAATATTGCAGCAAGGCTATGACACAATCAAGGCTCAAACCTAGACCGTGGTAGTTAGCCTGGTGCTATAGTACCAGTGTTCCTTAGACCACTGTGCCACTTGGGAGGCCCCCAACAGGCCAGCAAATATCTAGAGACTTCAGTTCTATTGAAAAGCAGTAAGGGAACTCATACCTTATAAATAGGCATAAGCTAATGCCGAGAATACACCACCTGACACAACTCCAATTTAGCAGACCAGTTTCTGAGGTTGGGGACAATTACACAGTAAGGTCAATATATGAAAATATATGAAAATCAACTTCCAATAAAAAGCCTTCTTTTCATAGTTGCTATTACTATTTTACCCTACAAATTAAAGACAAATTTGTGTTCTCAAATTGTCTGTTCATTTCCGTCACATCCATAGAGCAAGTTTTGTTGTTCTGTTAACACTGAACTTTGTAATTTTGTGTCTACACTTCCTCTGTAGGCTTCTACAAAAATAAACATTGAAATATTCATTTGTCCTTGAAAGTGATTACTGTGAGGCAATTTCTTCTACATTTTTTCTTTGAATTTGGTTTCGAGCGGAAATGTCACCTTTATAAACTGGAAAATGCCCCTAAAAAAATGAGAGGCATCCTGCTGCAGACCCACCTCTTGCAACCCATCTCTCACTAAACACCTCCACTAACGAAAAATACTTTCATCTGGTCATTTCCTTTTTATTTTTGTGAGTGAAAACCTAACAGTTAATTTAGTTTTTTAGCTCAAAAACAGCTATTATTTATAGAGCAGATGTCACTGGTAAGAAAACAATTAGATTTTAGTTGGATTTCTTTAGCTCTTCTCAGGTCGGCATTACCGTACTGTACATTTTTATTCTAATATTTTGAGATACTGGATTTTTTATTATCCTGAGCTGTAAGACATCATCTGATTGAAACAAAAAAAGCATGAAATGAATTTACTTTATGTGTTATTAATCTAGAATATATAAAGGTGACACTCTTTTATTAGAATTAGGGTATAGATTTCCTTTTCCAAGATATTCAAATGTTTCAGCCACAAGAGGAGGAAGGGTAGAGGGTCATGGGTCATGGGTCATGGCTTTTGTCTGTTGAACAGACTGTTGAAATCTTGAGGACCCTGGGGGTCTTGCCCTGGGCTGATGCACAAGACTCCAGGCTGGCAGAAGAAATAACAGGGAGGTCACCTTGGCAAAGCCCCGGTTGATTCTACAATAAACCCAGAACCACCAGGAGGTGGAGCAGTCACTATCTAGAGGTAAATAAAGCGAATAAAGAATTTGAAAGAAAATCTAATAGTGACAGCATCCCATATCTGGGGGAAAACCCCAGTATTTTACCATGGCAGCAACATTTGTGACCTGCTGCCATAATTAAAGGACACCAGGAGGAGCACAGGCCTATAGGCAATATATCTAATCTTACACTTCATTTAATTCAGAAATTATGTTGTAATGCTATTTGTTAAACTTTGATCAGTCAGTTAGATTTAGTTCATTGTTATTTTTCATAGTTTGTAACTGTAACCATTTGGTTTCCATGCCAATAAAGCTTTTAGAATTTAATTAAATGCAACTACCACCTTTGGTAAACCAGACAGTCTGGTAGTCAGAATCTGTCCTTGGACACACAAGACTGCCTGATAGATACAAAAGCAATCATTTTAATTCATACAAATTCGTGGGGCTGCATGTTCAACCAGGAAAAGGGTACACCAACTTTCTCAGTCCGGATTCAAAGTTCTGAGCAAGGTTTGAATATAGCTGTTTGATCATTGATTTCATAAAATGTTACTGAGCTTAAGCAATTTAAGCAATAGAATGGGATTTCAACAAAGTTTGTGCAAAGTTACAAGTAATAAAAGGTGCTTTTTTTCAAGCAATAACCCAGGGATGGAAAGACAATATACAATAAAGAAAATGTAGTGTTGTGTGGTATTCAGTGGTGCTCTATCCTAGGAACAAGTTTGGTTTGAATAGTTTCTCTTGTGGGGGAGAGTGGGAATTTCCGGGTAAGGCATCCAGGGAAGCTTGTGGGTTTAGTATGGTGGGTGAGAGAGATGGATGGGTTGCAGGTGTGTGGGGAAAGTGGGAAGGGAAGCAGGTTGGTTAGGTTGCCTGGTGCTTAAGGGGGTGTTGTGAGTCAAATCTGTAATAACACTGTAATAACACACCTTTGTTTGGCAGAGCCAGTCTCCCAACAGTTTAGAATGTACTGTAAGATTTTTTTAAAGCTAGCTTTTAATGTCACCCATTGGGCCAAAACATTTTGAATAGTTTTTGTACAGCTCAAAGGTCTGGAATTTTGTCGAGGAGAGCGGTCATGTGCAGAGGATTCGAGGAAACAGTCAGGGTGGAAGTGATACTGTTAGGAACAACACATGTGATTAGGTTTTATACACAGGGATTTGGATGAATATATACCAAAAACTTATGAATACATAACATTACTGTTCTGGAATTTTCCATGTGCATAAACGCCTTGGCCATAACTGTGACAGGTTTATGCTGCTGGCAAATTGAAACTCTTTTTTAGCAAAAAAATTGCCAGCAATGTTTTTGTCTATTCCGTTTTAACAGCTAATTAGCCATTCGTGAATGAAATTTTCTATCAGTATCCATCAGTGCACAGGGATTTGGTGGGCAAGCAGGTTATGGTTGAGGCACTACCTCAAGTGCCTCACCGATAAGATTACCTCTTTGCTAAGACTAACAACCTGTTGACAAAAGGGTCGATTTGATGGGACATTTTATGTAGTAAAACTTTGGCCTGAGAAAAGACCCCTGATAATGTGTGTGCCAAATCTTTTTGAGGGAAATTATAAAATAATGTACTATCCCCCTGATGGGTTTGAATCCCAGGTGTTGCTGTATGTAAATAGCCATCAACCCCTACAATATGTTATAAAAATATATTGTTGTCCATTTATTGCCATCTACTTCCAAAGGCACTAAGTTTTAAACCCCTCTGGATGAAAGCGACTAATTTGAAATTCATAATATCAAAATGAATTTCCCAGAAGTGAAAGTATAACGTATATACATATATACACCAGTAGCAATTATATCAATAAGGTGACAGATCAAGCTCTACAACAGGCAGACCAAAAGCAGTAAATAAATTGTAACTTTCCAAATGAGCCATTGTGCCTATTCACGTTTCCTTCTCTTTTTATGTGTATTTTGAAAACAAAACCATTACTACATACAAAAACGTGTTTATGTTCATGACTTACTTATACTGTATGTATGTATTTGCCCTGATAATATTTGTAGCTGCAATAAATGGAACACATTTCTATGCAGTTGCAGGGATGAGGTTAAGTGACGCAACTATTCTTACTTTGAAGACCACAACTTCCTGTTCAAACTGTCTGACATTTTCAGAGAAATCAGATGTAGTTAAATACTGAAGTCAAAGCATTTTAATTTAGGTCTTCATGCTAACAACTTTTCAGTAAACAAATTAGATTTATGTGAATTAATAAAGCCGATCATAGAAAGTTGCAGACAAACCTCCGTATTTTTGCTGCAGTATAATAAATATATAAATTGTCACATCTATGTATTCCAATACCCTGCTTAAAACCACACAAACTAAGAAACAACAAGCAATTGATACACAGTGGTTAGGGAAAAAACTTCAAATTTAACTTCCCTGGAGGAGGAAAAGCATATTTCATACAAGAGCAGTTGTTTGCATTTTTGCTTTGACATTTTTTCACTGAGGAAGGTTGACAGTTGATGTTGAGATTAAATTGGATTCAACTTTATTGTCATTGAACAAGTACAGGTACAGTACAGTGAAAATATGCATCTGGAAGGTATGTGTTTGGAAAATATGTGTCTTCTAAAGCACAACTACTGTCATCACATTGCTTCTTCAACCAGGATGTCTAGACCTAAATCACTATGCACTGGAAGCAACGCACTCACCAGATATCTACCCTGACTGAACTGACAGGCACGCAATCTGACACAAGGAGTTGCTAGAGTGTGACAATGCAAAATCACCATAGTTGATTACTAATCCTTGAACGTGTTGACCAATTGCGCTGCCCTCAGTGGGATCCCTGAGCTGTGAGCAGGATCTAAACCAGGCGTGTCCAAACTATTCCACAGAGTGCCGGCGTCTCTGCAGGTTTTTGCTCTCTCCTTGTACTTGATTGACTAATTAGGTTACTAATTGGTTCGTTTCTAATTTCACCTGGTTGTTTAGGTGTGATCTGGGAAACAAATCTTAGGAAAAACCAAAAACCTGCAAACACACTGCCCTCAGTCGAAACTCTGGACTCACAATGGAGCAGCTCACTATAAGATATCAGACAGATAATTAGATGTGGAGTATGGGCTGTACCACCTCTATGTATTTGTTTGTGTAGCGCCCATAAAATATTAGACGAAAAACTGGTCTATGATTAAACTCAGGTCAACAATGTACTGTAGCGTGCAAAAATGTTCAGTTGTACTCATAGAATTCTACCTGGAGAAAGATTGTAGATATATATGCATAGAGGGAACTTTGTCACTTGTATTAGACTCAGGTGTTTGTCTGTGAACTAGGCGAGCTAGAACTGAAACCCACTTTCCGTTCTGCTTATTTTTGGCAACAAGGGGAGTGAGAAGTTGATCTTTAAAAGATCGAAGTACTCCCTACAACAACTGAACTGAAAATGCAAGTAATTTATATGTATTGTAATGAGGTAGTTTGAAACTAGCCTTAATCTTTGTCTGTGAAATCAGCCATGTATGTAAAATAATGTACTGTGTCTATAGCCCTGTCACAAAAAAACAAGGATTAACAATATATCAAAGTCTCTACCCGACACCACCACTGTCTGGCTGTCTGTTGGAACGTCATCAGCTCATAGATACCAGAACACATGCAGAACAACCTTCACCAAGTGCAGTGTACAGGAGACCCAGTGAGAAGTTATCAAAACGTTTGATTGATTCCAGTTATCAGACTCAGTGGATTAATGCAGTTTACTTGTCTCAGACCTGACATGTTCCACTAGAAACATGATTCGAGGATATGTTTTTCTGATGGGTATGTATAATATATATATTTTTGCCATTATGTATCCATTCATTAAATCAATGTAAAGCATGATAATAGTCTGAATCTGACCTGACACCTCTTTGCTTTATAGCGATATGCACAGTAGCAGGCTTCAACATTTTCACAAAACCAGTTAAGGTGTTAAATCAGGATAGCGATAAACTATTTGGACAATCTATCGTTCAGTTTAAAGAAGGGTGAGTCACTTTTATGTAATCTATGTGCTCAAGTTAATAATATAATAAATACCTACTGTATTTTGTCTGCTATATTTTCCCATTATCCATATTCTCTTATGTGCTTCAACAGGGTACTGGTTACTTCTCCAAATTATAAACCTGAGAAAATATTCAATTGTAATTTGGACAAATGCAGCCCATTCAATCTCTCAGGTGAATTATGGCACTACTAAAAATCGATATTTGTGATGTAGATTTAATTATTTTACATAACAGGATTTTTTTCACATGTTCTGAATCCAAGTCAACTTATTTTGTAGCCAGTGCAGGTAGAGGACTGACACCGATCATGGCAGCAACCTACAGTTGGATTGATGAGAAAGAGCAGCACATGGTATGTATTCTACAAAATTCATAGAGATAACCCATTTTAACCGTGTGTTGTTATTTGGAGACATTTGCCATTCACAAAGGGGAAAATGTAATGACTATTTGTGATAATTGTATAATTTTTTTACATGAAGACACACTTCCATTAGTCAGCACATACTATTGGCTGTGTTTATGTATGGCCGTAATTTAGATAAGAGTGGCAGCAGATCTGATGTCTAGTCTAACTGTCTCACAGCAAAACCACAGTTTCCTCTAGAATGAGCATGAAACACTCCTCACTTCTGCTTCCCACACTCTTTAAGCACAGCATAGACCTATTACTTTACATAACACAATGTTCTCTAATGTAATTTCTTTCTGCAATTGCCAGCTTGTTTTTGTCCAATGGACTTGGAATTAAGTGTCACACATTTCATGTAAAACAAATAATAAGCTAAAAAATTACCATGGAAATACGTCCTTAATTACTGTTGATAAGATAATAGTGTCTGTCTGCTTCAAATATTAGTCATGTTCTCATGATAGTGTCACTTACATGCATCTATATGCATTTAATGAGCAAAAGGTTTTAGTTAGAAAATAACTTACAGTCTCTACTGAATGTCTACTCGTGATTTCACATTTTCATGTTTTATAATATATGGTCTTATTGGGTATGATGCTAGAAGCTTGGAACATTGGTTTTGGGGAGTAAATCGCAGATCATTTGTGTGGTTCTGTTGACAATGAGAATTTAAATCATTTCAATGCCCCTCTTTTTTATTTTTCATGCTTGCGCACACACACACACACACACACACACACACACACATATACACGAACACCTTACGGCAGGGGTGTCAAACCGGTTCCATGGAGTGCCAACTGTCTGCAGGTTTTTGCGCTCACCTTGTACTTGATTGATCAATTAGGTCAGTCATTGGTTAGTTTCTACCCTCACCTGGTTGTTTAGGTCTGAACTGGGAACCAATAAATAGGAAAAACCATAAAACTGCAAACGCACGGCCCTCGGAGGAACCGGTTTGACACCCCTGCCTTACGGGATGAGTGATCCACACACTTATGTCATCCTATTTCTGTCTACACACACACACACACACACACTGTCATTCCCACTCAGCCATTCCAACACAAACATAAAGATACAATAATCTTTCTAGACATAAACAGGCAAACACATACCCACATCCCCTGTCCATAATTACAATACGTCTATATATATACACACATATCAGTCATAACATTATGACTACTTGCCTAATATCGTGTAGGTCCCCCTTTTGCCGCAAACACAGCCCTGACCTGTAAAAGCATGGACTCCACTAGACCTCTGAAGGTGTGCTGTGGCATCTGGCACCAAGATGTTAGCAGCAGATGCTTCAGGTACTGTTCTTCTTTGGATCAGACCACACGGGCCAGCCTTTGCTGCCCCGTGCATCACAGAGCCTAAGCCACCCGTGCCCCTGTCACCGTTTCACCGCCGCTCTTCCTTTGACCACTTCTGATAAGTACTGACAACTGCAGATCGGGAACACCTTGCAAGGGCTGAGTCCGGACCATGGCTTTTATTCAGAACTTTCACACATTACGCCATCTGACATTGTCTGGTTGGCAACCCCCCCTGGGTGGGGTGCGCCTCTTCTACCTCCCTGAATGCCCGTAATTTGCAACGGTAATTCACAACCTCCTCATGGTTCATACTTGGATCATGTCCATCGCTATCGACAAAGTGTTACGTTATGCTCAAGGGTCACACTCAGGTCATCTCTTATGAAAAAGTATGCTTTATGATCAGCTCATGGGCCACACTCAGGACACCCCAACAGTGGATACAAAGGCAGTAAACTTTAGAAACACCACTTTCAGGGCACATGGTAATTGCTTGCTCATGACTGTCTATCAACATAAAGTACATGCATTATGATGAACATAGAAATAGTCTGTATGTGTAATTCGTCCGTTCCCAGAAGTCATTTTCTGTGTGTGGATTCCATCTTAATATGTTTATAATAAAATGACGTGAATATACATTACAGATTAATATTTTCATAAGTATATGGTTATTTATGCATTTTATAGAAATATCCTCCACAAAAGGTGTATCTACATGTTATTTAAATTAGTGTCCCCTGTAGATCTCATTAATATAATGTTGTGTTAGTAAAATCCCATTTTTACAGCAGTAAACGAGAGTCAACCAAGCAATATAGACATAAGTATTTGAGACATATTTAAAAAAATAAAAATAAAAATCTAAATGTTTCATAAATATCACATTTTCAAATATAATACCATTTTATTCTTAATTTAAAGGAGAATAATATAAAGAACATTATTGCAATTTCTAGACATTCCCTTGCCTGTATATGATGTGATAATCCAACAAAATAACTTCACTTCTTTGTACATTATGCAAATAGGCTGGACCAAAGAGTTATCCAGCTGAACAGTATACCATGTGGGCTGAACACTAACTCTTCTCTCACTAGGTATGCCAGCAGGTCAGGAAGCAGAAGAACATGAATGAGGATCTCAATGGAGACTGCTTTCTTCTCATTGACCTGGAGCCTGAGAAAATATATCCTTCCGTGTTAGGTAGATTCCTCCAATAAACCAATTCCGAAAAATGTTATAATGTCAGCTGTGTCATGGGTAAGACGGTATAACATCACATTCTCATTTCTATAGGTGCCTGTGTATTTGTGCTAGCAACATCATCTTGTTAGTCTGCATATCAAATGTTGAAACTGAGACATTTTATTGTGTCTTGAATAATATATGTCCACTTTAAATTTGATGACAGAAACATGTTTAAAAAAAGCTGGGACAGGGGCAACAAAAGACTGGAAAATTTGTGTAAAGCTAAAATAAGTAAACTGGTGGAACACCTCACAAGTAACTAGGTTAATTGGCAACAGTAAAGTAACATGATAAATAAGAACATCCCAGTGAGAATGACAATTTCAGACATAAGGATGCGAAGAGGTTTACGACTCTGAAAAAGACTGCATGGGAAAATATTGAAAACAATTTAAGAAAAAATGATTTTTCTTAACGTAAAACTGCAAAGAGTTTAGGGATGTCATCATCTACAGGACTGTAGGACTGCTTTGGCTCAGGAACACTTCTGAAACCATTGTCTGTGAACAGAGTGTGTCTCTGTATCCACAAATGCAAGTTAAAAGTCTACCATGCAAAGATGAAATCATACAGTTGTGTGCAAACGTTTGCATACCCTTGGAGAATTGATAATATATGTACCATTTGTAAAGAAAACATGAGTCAGCAGGCAAAACACATGTCTTTGAAGAATGTATGAATGGCACAATCATAAAACATAACATTGCAACCAAGAAAAAAATTAACTGACCCCTGAGCAAAAGTCTGCCAACCCATAGTTTTTAATACTGTGTATTGCTCCCTTTAGCATCAATGACAGCATGCAATCATTTTGTTATAGTTGCCCCAAATTCTTTCAGGTGGTATAGTTGCCTATTCATCATGCATAATCTTTGGTTGTCTTGTATGAATGTCACATTTGAGATCTCCCCTCAGTGGCTCATTTATATTAAGGTCAGGAGACTGCGATGGCCACTCCAGAACCTTTACCTTTTTCTGCTGTAATCACTGGAGGGACAACATGGCTATTTGCATAGGGTCTTTGTCATGCTGAAAAGTCCAAGACCGTCCCATGTTCCCCCTTGGTGCTGAAGAATGCAAATTGACCGTGGCTTGGTATCAAGAGATCACTTAATTTTTCACTTCATAATAAATGATTGAACTGTACTGAATGGCATTTGCAATGCTTTGGATATATTTTATATCCTTTTCCATCTTTAAAAAGTTCCATTATCTGGTTATGCAAGTATTTTGACAGTTATTTTCTCATCCCCATGGCTCAGTATCTAACCTGCTCAGTGCATCCACATGAGAGCTACCAAACTAATTGACTATTCATACACAGATACTAATTTCAATTTAAAAAGCAATAGGTCTGGGAAATTGCTTTAATTGCCATTTTCACATGTGTGTGTCACCTTGCGTGTCTGTAACAAGGCCAAACATTCAATGGTACTGTAAGTCAACATTTGATCAGGGCCATTTGGGTGATTTCTATTATCATTATGATTAAAAACGGAGCCAAACGACTGTGATAATACATGGATTCTTATGATCACTATCTATAAATAAAAGACAGTTTTTTTGCATGAAAAACTTCACAATTTCTGCCAGGGTATGCAAACATATGAGCACGACTGTATATAAACAAGATCCAGAAATGGCATCGCCTTCTCAGTGCCTGAGCTCATTTAAGATGGACTGAGGCAAAGTGGAAAACAGTCCTGTGGTTAGATGAACCAAGATAAAAAAAAATAATTCTGATGCTAGGGTAGCGAGTATGTAATTGAGAGGCAAAAACGAAAGTAACAAAACAACATTGACACAAAGACTCCTGTTTCTTGTCTTCATCCAAAATAGCAGCCCAACACAGTCTCAACAAATATAGACACAATAACCCGCGAGATGCAGGTGGAAATTAGGTACCTAAAAAGACATTGTAATGGCTAAATGAAAACAGCTGTGTGGGTGTGATGGATGCGCTGCTGCCATCTGCTCCAGTCGGCGGTTAGTAGACAAACAAGGAAGAGTGCCAGAGAGGGACAGAGCACACAGCGCCATGTGGAGCTGCCGTCTCACATGTCCTCTGGACATAAGAGGAGAGGGACAATCTGACATGTTACAGTTCAATAGCCAGATGATGGTATGGGGGTGCATTAGTGCACATGGCATGGGTGACATGCACATCTGTGAAGGCACCATTAATGTTGAACAATATATAGGTTTTAGAGCAACATATGCTGTCATCCAGACAATGTATTTTTCAAGGATAGCCTTGCTGATTTCAGGAAAACAGCGCCAAACCACAAATTGTATCACAACATCGTGGCTCCATAATAAGAGTCTGGGTACTAAACTGGCCTGCCTGCAGTCCATACTTGTCACCCATTGAAAACATTTGGTGCATTAAAAAACAAAAGATATGACAAAGAACTGTTGAGCAGCTGAAATCCTGTATCAAGAAAAAATGGGAATACAAATTCACTTTCAAAACTACAGCAGCTGGTCTCCTCACTTCCCAAACACTTACATATAGAGTATTGTTAAAAAAGAAGCAATGCCACTTTCCACCGTGGTAAACATGTCCCTGTCCTAACTTTTTTGAAAAGTGTTTCAAATGGGCATGTATAATATTATTCTTTGGAGAATGTAATTTATTGCATGGAGTAGGCTTAAATTCTCATAATTAGAATTTGTTTCTGGGCATTTTGTGCCTGTAATCGAATCCACAAACATTAATGCTGAAGATTCTGGACTAGTTTGAAAAAGCAAAGATTTATTGTTTCTTTAATCAGTTTTCAGCAGGGCTAACATAATCACAAAAAGGTTTTCTAATAAGCTAATGTCCTTTTAAAATTATAAACTTGGATTAGCAAGCACAACATACCATTGGAACACAGGACTGATGGTTGGTGATAATGGACCTCTGAACACCAATGCAGATATTCCATTGAAAATCCGCCGTTTCCAGCAACAATATATTACATTACCAATGTCCACACTGTATTAAATTTGATCAATTTAATTCTCTAATTCTGATAAATTTGATGTCATTTTAATGGACAGAAAATTTACTTTTCTTTTAAGAACAAACACATTTCAAAGTGACCCCTGTACAGTAGTGCAATATAAAGTTAATAAAGTTATAGTTAAATAATGTATTTTTTATAAATGTGTAGATCAAATGGAAAAACATTTTATCAGTGACAACAACAACAACAACAACAACAACAACAACAACAACAGCAAGAACAACAACAATGAAGATAAAGAGAAGGATGGTGGGTCTACATTTATTACAAATGCAAGTTAAGTTGCTTCACATCATAGCCTTGTGTAATTATGGTGCAGGTTTGTACTTGAACAATGCCATTTTCCTTTTCTTTGAAAATCCAGAAGTTGCTTTTGTACTCGAAGGATCTGGCAGCATTGAAAACGTTCATTTTGAAATGGCAAAGAAATTGGTAAGGAAAACAGTTTGGGAGAAATGTTTCAGTGTAAATATTGTATTTTTAAACATGATTCCACACTTCAAAAAGTGTTGTACCTATTACTATGCTTCACAGTTATTAACCAGGTAAGTCACTTGAAAACCACCTCAATATAGAAGACCACAGGCATTCAAATACAACAGAGTATACAAAGAAAAGAAAAATTGTAAAAGATCAATAAACATGTATAAATACAAATAGACAATTTAACATTAATGTATTTTCTTTACAGGAGTGCACTGGTAAAGTTAGGCATCAACAAAGAAAAACTAATTTAAAACACACAAACCAACATAGGGAAATCAAATACAACAACCATATCATCCAGCGAAAATAAATAACAAAATAAATACAGCTACAATTAAGAAAAAACACACCATTTTAAAACACTGAAAACTAGATAGGCCCTCCTCCAATATTTTCATCCTGCATTTTTAGGTCAGATCGAAGATCATTCCATGCTGTAAGAGCAGCAACCCTATAAGCTTTTCTGCCTATCTCTGTGCAGACAGGGGGAACTGACAGTAAATAGAGATCCTGTGATCGTAAGCAGTAGCTTTCAGAACTAAAACCAGAAAAGGAACCAGGCAAGCCTAGTTCACCCGGCTCACAAATTATACTGAGAAATGCTATTAAGCACTGTGTTAAACGAACTAACGTTTGTTATTATGTTTACCTCCACCACAAATAGCATCTTTGAACTGTATGCTTCTGCCACTGGCTGTTTTAACAGACAATTATCCAGTAATAGGCTTACTAGTATCTACTAACTTACTACTTGGAATAGTCATAAGAATTGTGCAATTGCTAGCGAGATTGAACTTTACACTGCCAAAGCAATTTTATGTCACAGCACTGTATGATATTGGTACAATACATATCAATATAGATGGCGATAACTCACTTATATAACTCTATACCGTTTTATTTCAGGTTTACTATAACATAGCTATTCGAGGTTGTAGCCAGCAAAGCTTTTGTCTTTCCTAATGCATTTTTTGTTTTGACTGTGATGAGGCTTGAATGCGGAACCTATTGGTTGATAATCCGCATCTCTAACCATTACGCTATGTAACAAGAGGCTTATCTTTCTGGAACAAATGTTATAAAATTTGCTAAATGAGATAGGGCATTTACCTAAGAGTGACTTATAAACAAATTGGTACCAATAAGTATGTAATCGTCTGTGAAGGGAGGGCCAATTAACCAGGGTGCTCATGCAAACTTCAAGATTACATTGTCCTTGTCGAGAATTTGTGGGATTTTTTTTACAAATGTATACATAGCAGCATATGTGAACAAGTCCTTAATGAGGAAAACAAAACCATCTCACAATTTAACTTTAGACCGCATGTGTGTAATATGGATATTGCATGAGAGTATGCAGTCAACTAAAGAGTAGGTGGAGGTTAGCGAAGGGAATGTTGAACAGTGAACAGCAAGCAGGTAGTCATAATATATGGAAAATATATCAAAGAGTTTTTATGCGGCATAACCAGCTTTGTGAAAATAGATTCTGTTTGTCAGAAAATTCTATGCTGTAGAGTAAGGCGTTGTTGGTTGAATACATTGATGCAGTTGAATTAATAATTCATATAATACACAGAAATACTCCTAAAAAAATGCTCCACCTCGATTCAGCAACATCATACATTCTGAGAAATTATTAAAACATACATTTTCAAAATCAATGCCATGGCAGCCGTGATACCATTTAGAATTAACCCAAAAAAGCTGCCCAATATTACAGCAATATAGCAGTACTACTTGACTAACAGTAGTAAACTGTCAAAAGCCCAGTATTCTTAGCCTACAACAAGGCCGTCAAATTGAAAAAGCTTACCAACCCACACCCCCCACCCGAATTTGCTATGCCGTGCACATACACAATGCAAATACAGATGTGACTTTATTTATACATATCTATCGAAATACAGCGCCGGAAAAAATGAAGAGACCACTTCACTTTTTTCTTTGCTTTCCGAAAAAGTTGAAAAGGAAGGTTTTGAGTGAGTACCAGAAGGCTTAAAATTAAGAGACACTGCAAATTGAATACCTCGGTTCCTCACACAAAACTTTTATTTTCAACTTTTTTGGAAATAAAAAAGGTGCTCCTTAATTTTTTAAGGATTTGTTTATAGATATTATAATATGGCACATTTATTAAGGTACATTTAACATATGTTTAAAGTGTGAATTTTATGTGAATTTTATCTGTAAAATTAAATCACAGGTTGGAAGTGAAACTCAAATAGATGAAAAGGAGAAAATTAGCTCCAGTATGACCAACCTGTCCTTGATTGAAGATTTCAAGGCCATGGATGGCAACTGCTCCCAGATAGAGAAAACCATTATCCAAGCAATTGAAGGTAATACAAAATGTGAAAGGTGATAGAATCATGTTTGTTTTTTACATTGCATTTTGCAACACCATAACAGTAAAATGTTGTATTATCTTTTTACGATAATACAATTCTAAAATGTAATACCAAATTGCTAAATGATCTAAGGTATCTCCATTCTAAAATATTTCTGTATTTTAACTTAAAATCACAATGAAGGTAAAAAAAAAGGGCATGGACTTTTGTGTGTTGTGTTAAAAATATAAATCTCATTTGATTAGGGGGCAATATTTAATACTGAAACACATCAGCGTGATGAAAAGTTAATATAGGTAACAAATGTCTTAATGTTTTTATTTTGTAGGTCAAATGGGCCAAAAATACATGAAGGGCAGCAGCAACAACAACAACAACAACAACAATGAGGATCATGAGGAGGATGGTGGGTCTTCATTAATCACAAAGTCAAGTGACTTGCAGCATGTCATAATCTTAATTCTGGTATGTTTTTTTCACTCGTCTCCAATGTGTTGTTTTCTTTTTCTTTTAAGATCCTGGGACCGAGATTGCAATCATACTTGATGGATCTGGTAGCATTTTAAGTGATGATTTTGAAATGGCAAAAGAATTCATCAAAACTGTGATGGAAAAGGTTTGGGAGAAATGTTTTAATGTAAGTATTGAGCAAAATTATTGCACACTTCAACAAAAGATTTTCTGTTAAGAAGCAATGTGCTCAGGAAATTGTAGCCAGTTAGTCAGCAGGCAAGTGGATTTAAGAAATGTGCCAGTTTACAAGCCTCAAATGAGAAATATTGGTTAACTTCAATGCATTAATGTTGATTCAAAGTAATCAAATGTATATTGTGTTGACATGCATACATTTGAGTAATTTGACTGCGGTAAGAGCTGTGAGCTCGCCTACAATCCACCAAAATCAATTTCATTTAAACAACTTTGGACTTTATCAAGTGATTTCTACAATCATGCCTGCCACATTAGATGGGGCAACCTACAATTTCATTAAACCTATATGCGAGATGTGTGCCGAGTATTTGGACAAAACAAGTAACACATATGACACATTTACCGTTTTGTGTTTGATTACATGATTTCATGTCATTATCTGTGATCTACAGTGGCTTTGGAAGTGCAAAACACATCCACAAATACAATTACACACCCCAAATTAAATTACT
The DNA here is from genome assembly GCA_016801105.1 of Esox niger. Taxonomy (NCBI): domain Eukaryota; kingdom Metazoa; phylum Chordata; class Actinopteri; order Esociformes; family Esocidae; genus Esox; species Esox niger. Next base: position 40,118 of record JACXGJ010000794.1, on the reverse strand, counting down.
CACCCCAAAAGTTGAAAACACAACCACTAATACAATTACACACCCAAATAAAAATACTCCCCACAATAGCTGAAAACACAATTACTAATACAATTACACACCCAAATAAAAATACTCCCCACAAAAGCTGAAAACACAACCACTAATACAATTACACACCACAAATAAATATACTCCCTACAATAGTGCAAAACACAACCACAAATACAATTGCACACACCCAAAATAAATACTCCCCCCCAAAGGTGCAAAACATATCACAAATACAATTACACACCTGTAATAAAAATAATCCCCCCAATAGTGCAAAACATAACCACTAATACAATGACACACTCCCAATAAAATACACCTTCCCCAAACCTATAAGCATTTCCCCGAAATATGAAAACAACATTAAGTCAAAATGGAAAGAGTAGGTACAAGACTGTCATGATATGTTGAGTGAATGTTTTCTCTATGTTTAGTGTGAATTTGCAGTTGTTCAGTATGGATCGAAAATCAGAACCGAATTGTCCCTGAATGAGACAGATGGACCAACAGCTTTTAAAACTGTCAACAACATTAAACAGATCATGAACGCCACAATAACTGCTTCAGCCATGATCTATACAATGTAAGTATTGACCTAGATAGTTTTAAATCAAAAGGCATTACATTGTTGGAATTTATTTTTTTATGTATTTTACCAGTGAACATGTTTTCGTTCCTGCAAACGGGTCCAAAGAGGGCTCCAAGAAAATCATGATTGTTCTGTCAGATGGAGCAATATCCTATTGGGATAAAGAAAATTTACAAAATGCGACAAAATTGTCTGAGGAAAAGAATATCCTCAGATTTGCAATTGGGGTGAGTTCTTTTTTTGGAATATGTAGGTTTATCTGTGATAGACAGAATAGACAGAATAACAAAAAGAAATCCAGAATACTTTTTTTCACAAAAGAAAAATCCCCTCACTGTATATTACAAGTGGGATGTAAACATGTGCAATTAAGGCATATAGAAGGAAGAAAATGAACTATTATTAAATATTGTGTTAAATGTGGGTCAAATAGTTGTGCGAATACAAATTGCTATTCTAAATCAAATTCTAAATGTGCAATTGAGGCAAACTGAGGGAGTAAGGTAGCATGTGCAACCGGGATGCAGAAATGGCAGCATCTACCCCGAGGTAGACATGTATATGTAACTGAGAAATGCAAGTACAATTTCAATTCTAAATGTACAATGAAGGCAAGTTGAATGTTCAAACTGCATGTGAACTGAAATGCTGGTATAGTAGTAGTGAGTTTCCCAAGGTAGACACGTACCTGTAACAACTGAAAACGCCCATTATCAGACTTTGCAAGGCAGTGTCAGCGTCCTTTGTACGAAGGGAGTAGTGCAACCAGGCCCCTGAGAGGTGAAGGGGTAAGGTTAGTGATGGGTCACAGAGTTCAGCAGGGTTTTAAACCAGACCTATATTTGTATATTTTAAACCGGATCTATATTTGAACCTATGTTCTTATGGATATGGATGTACTTATTTTGCAGGCACAGATTATGCTTAGTCTAGGAAAAAAGAAACAATCTCAATGGAGATATCTATGAAACTTGATTTTTTAGTCCCAGACTAGGCACAATTGTGTCTGCAAAACCAGCCCATGGTGTATCAAGGCTCATACAAAAGACCCAAATGCAGACTCTGGGGACAGGAGTTCAAAGCACAGGTGAAGCCTATTTAAACATTAAAAACGCAAGTCAAGATGATGCAGTATGTTGAGGCTCGGCATTTTGGTCCCATTCATCATTGCTTAACATGGCTACACGTTCATACTATAGTAACTAGCTATAACGTTAGACAGTAAAATATGAGGTAATTGATCACAGCTCAAACATGGACCTCAGACACTTGGGCTGGTAAAAATATTAGTGTCTGTGTAGCTAGCTAAGTTAGTTCAGGTTTGTGGATTAAACTTGTAATAAGGATGATAATTTAGCTACCTTCACATAGCTATCCTAACGTTACCTAGCTAGGTAGTTGTCATTACCTTTGTGAAGAATTTACGAGATGGTGTGTAGGCTATAATCAACCTGAAGATTCCACAGCCACAAAGTCAAAATTGACTATATCGTATGCCACTAAAATGTTGCAGTGTTGCATATTTTTGATACAGTGTGTATTCCTTTCAAACCAGGGAGATCATACAACCATATTCTCTGGAATTTATAAAGACAATTCAAATGCCACAGGCAGCAACTCTCAGAATAAACAACTTTAGCTCCCGGCCTGCAGACTATGGAGGAATGTTAGGGACCTTATTAAATTAATATAAACACCATGAAATAATTAAATATAAAGTGAAATGCATCATTTAAAATTATAAAGTAATGAATGAAAAACATGTAACATATTTAATGGTGTATTTCTACAATTTACAATTTATTTCAGAGTATAATATTTTACAAATTATTTCTTTCATGTTTGCAGTCATTGTGTACGGAGGAACTTTAGTAACCTTATTAAATAAATATAAACACCGTGAAATAATTAAATATGAAGGGAAATCTATAATTTATATGATGAAGAAAATAATGAATAAAAACATGTAACATATTTAATGGTGTATTTCTATTTAGTCATATTTTTTATGTATTTTATATTTATATGGAGTGTAGGATGATGAACCGGGGTTGGCCCAGGGAGCCATTCAAGCCAGAACTGCGCTCTGGCCAAGCTCACAAACATGAATCTGACCCACAGTCCCAATCCTTGAAACTTACTTAACATGCAAATGAGAGATGGAAAACCGATCACACAAATGTCACCATTACAATTTTTGTGTGTGTTAACCTTGTGACGCACCCGGCAAGAAGACGCCCTGGGTTGCTGCCTGTGTTGCCTGTTCCTAAATACGTTCCTTAATCCTCAATGCACCAAACCAACTTTGATGGGATTTACAGATTCAATAATGACAGATTTCACAATGACTGCAACCCTGAAATAAATAAATAATCAAATATGAAATTGGGAAATGAATCCTTAAATGTAGATAGACACCGTTCGATATGTTACAGGTTTTTCATAATTTGTTAAATTTTTTATAAAAATTATATATTTCCTATTTTATTTAAAATGGTGGATACTGTGGATCTTAACTTTACATGTATGGATCACAGGTTGGGAATGAAACAAAAAAAGATGAAATGGAGAAAATTAGCTCCAATAAAAACAGCCTGTTCATGGTTCAAGACTATAAGGCCTTGGAAAAAATCCTCTCCACGTTACAGACGAGCATCATTCAAGGAATCGAAGGTAAAACTTACAGCTGTTCAAGTCAGTCTATCTTTAAGATTGTGATTTATCATCGTGATATACAGAACAGTGGCCCACAAAATTATTCACACCCCTTTGACTTTTCCACATTTTATTATGTGACAGCATGAAATCAAATTGTATTTAATTAGGACGTCATGCCAGTGATCAGCATAAAATCCCAAATCCACATTTTTCAAATTAATTACAAATCTATATTACAGTAAATCAATGAATGCATAAGTATTCACCCCTTTTGCCATGAAACCTGAATGAGCTGAGGTGCAACCAAGCATTCCGTCTGTGTGGAATGATGGTGTATCATAAATTGCCAAGAAACCGAAGATGTCGTACAACATTGTGTACTACTCTCTTCACAGGCACCTCTACCAAATACTGACCAATGGGGTGAATAATTATGCAGTTCATTGTTTTCTATTTGTAATGTATTTAGAACAATTTGTAGATTTTTGTTTTTACTTTACCATTATGAACTGTTTTTATGTCATTAAGTCCATTTTGATTTATGTTCTAACACAAAATTTGGAGAAATCTAAAGGGTTGCATGAATATTAGAGACACTGTACACTAATGAGTCAAAACAATATGACCACTTACAAGTGATGCGATCATCGTTGATCATCTCCTAACAATGGCACATGTAAAGGTCTGGATAGATTAGATGGTAAGCGTTCTCGTAGTGAACATTAAATGTAGGAGAAATTGGCAAGAGTACAGACCTCATTGACTTTGACACGGGACAAATTGTTATGGCCAGATGTGTGGGTCAGAGCATCTCTGAAATGGCAAGGCTTGTGGGGTACTCCCGGTCAGCAGTGATGAGGCCTAACAACTATAGAGGGACAAACCACAAACCGGTGACATGGTGTTGTGTGCCCAAGCTCAATGATGCGTAAAGGAAACAAAGGCAATCTCGAACCGACAGAAGGTCTACTGTGGCAGAAGTCACAGAAATTTTGCACATGTTTTATGATGATTATGGGAGGAAGGAAACACAACTCATAGTGTCAAACCGCGCTGCGTATGGGGCTGGGTAGCTGCAGACCGATCAGAGTGCCAATGATGACCCAATTCTCTGCCTATGCATGTGAGCGTCGAAACTGGACCTTGGAGATGTGGAAGGTCGCCTGGTCCAATGAGCCACTGTGTATGTGTGGGCTGTTTACCTGAGGAAGCAATGGCACCAGGATGCACTGTGGGAAGACAAGTCTGTAGCGGGAGAGTCTTGCTCTGGGCAATGTTCTGCTAGGAAACCTTGGGTTCCGGGCATTTATGCGGATGTCAATTTGACACGTGCCACCTACCTAAACATTGTTGAAGACCTGCACACCCCTTCATGGCAATGGTAAATCCTGTCAGACGCGTCTTTCAGCAGGATAATGCGCCCTGCCACACTGCACACATTGTTTTTGAATGGTTTGAGGAACATGATGAAAAGTTTGCCCTGGCCTCCAAATTCCATAGATCTCAATCTGACTGAGCATCTGTGTGATGTGTGGTACAAACAAATTCCAATCCACGACATCGCCTCCTCGCAACCTACAGGACTTGAATAATCTGCTGCTAATGTTTTGGTGTTAGATACCATGAGATACCTTCAGGGGTCTAGTAGAATCCATTCCCCAGCAAGTCGGTGCTGTATTGGTGGCACAAGGAGAAACACCAGCATATATGGCAGGTGGTCATAATGTTATGGCTTATCAGTGTGTGTGCTACTAATGGCATTCAATAGTAAATTAAACGTTTTACCCTGTAATATTCTTCTTACTGACTCTTGTATGCTGTTGAATCCGATTGATTTATGAACCAGGAATAAGGAAAGGAGAGGGGTTTCAATTTCAACTTGCAGAGGCTGGATTCAGCAATCACATTGCACTTGATGTAAGTATTTTATGCACTGGTCCCAGATCTATTTCTGTGTTTGGTTCTTTGATCAAGGCTGCAGTCTAGAGTGGCATGGTCTAACTATCTTTTCTCTTACATTGGGGGCAGGGACATGTGACAATATGTGACAGGCAGTTTGAAAATCTTAATATTGTTTCTATTCCCAGGCTTCAGATCTGTCTGTGTTTTATTGGCTTCTGACAACAACTTCCACTCCCTCCAACTAGGGATCCCTTTTATTTGGTGCTGTGGGTGCCAACGACTGGAGTGGTGGAGTGATCTTAAAGAAACAAAAGGAAGAAAAGCCAACCTTCTTAGATGTATCATCGTCAGAGTCAAGATTTTCCTATTTAGGTAAGTTATTTGATGTGGAGATGAACACACAGACATTTCTTTGACATCTTTAAAAGATTGTTTTGCTCAAATTCCAACATTTGTCTTTCACAGGTTACAGTGTGGTGTCCGCTATGGTCGACTCTGGGATTCTGTACATCTCAGGGGCCCCTCGTCATAACTTGACAGGGGCAGTCTTTGTCTTTGATGGAACGTCTCACAAAGTGCAAGAGAAGCTGCTGGGTAATCAGGTAGGCTGTTCAGAGGCGGCCAGGACCCTCCCCAAACCCTTCAAACTGTATCTGAGTCTTTTAGCTAAAACCACAGCTTACTAAGTCAAGTGAATGATGGCTGTCTCCTTTTAACTATAAATATTCAATAATGGAAAAGAGAAATAAATAAAAAACTACTAAAGTACAATCGCGTCAGAACTATTAACAGACAGCGCTATATAGCCTATTGATCATTGTCCAACACCAGTGACAGCGCTATGTATCTCTGTGGTGGGGGGATATTAGGAGAAGAAAGGCTATGATTATTGCTGGACCCTGGTAGTAATGTCACACATTGTTGTCTTTTGATGACATCTGAAAGCGCATTATGGAAAAAACACTGTGAAACTCTTTCCAAAATCCTACTATACAACTATCGTAGTTATATTTGACTGTCTTGTCTCATTTTGTCAACCAAAATGTTTTAGTTTTTTCTGTTTCTACTTAGTCAGTTATCATCTTGTCAACTGCCACTGAAAAATAGGTATTTAACAAATATTTTGGTCATTTTGTGTGGACGAAATTTAAACGGATTTCGCTTTGGGATGGCTGTGGACTGGTGAAGATGTGCAGTTGCTAGCTACTGGTGGCAGAAGTGTATCATCTGTGGAGGTGCTGATAATAGCTTCCTCTGTCTTTTCTAAATATGGATGCAATTTTACTCATGTAAATAAAATATTAAAATACATTTAGAAACATTTAATGATTAGCAATTTTGAAAGCAGTGTAATGCATGTATGATGTGCAAAGTAATTGTCGCCAGATTCATGGATTTTTGAGAATATGTAGCAACTTTTTCGAAACTCAGGGGCTCTCAACGGGCTGAGTTTTCACGCACTCAATATTTTGTGCTTTTTAATTAATTTATATACTCCTAGCAGAATTTTTGATATGCAGTGCGGGGTGTATCAGGAATCATAGGCTACCCTAAGAGAATGCATACATGTCAGTTCTATTAGCAAACCAATGAACAAATATATAAATGCTACATACAACAATTCCAAAGACTTACTGATTTATAATTCTTATAATGGTTAATGTGGAAGTTTAAAAAATCTGCCATTCATCATGTGGCCCCACTCATTGTGCATCCCCCCTCAAGCAATCAGCACAAGTAAGGGATCATAACTTCAATTTCTGCCTCTGATATTCTCACCTGCACCATTTAGCTTTACAATATTCATGTTCTCCTTTTCTCTTCCTGACATTCACAATTTGCTGGTTATTCAGCATGGTGAATGGAAGAGACTCCCCCTGTCGGTGGCTTTATACATAACAGATATACAGTGTATTTTGGCTGCAATTAACTCAGTCTGGTTTCAACTGATAGATATTACCCAGTCTGATGCTTGCTGCTATATTGTATACTCTTTAAAATAATAAACAAAATCTCCACTTTGTAGGTGGGCTCTTACTTTGGTTCTGTGCTATGTGCTCTGGATATTAACCGGGACACCAAGACGGACTACTTGCTTGTAGGAGCACCATATTTCCACCAGAAAGGAGAGGAGGGCAGAGTGTTCATTTTTAAGCTAAACAAAGTCAGTAAGAACACAATGACATTCAAATCTCTTTCGGTTTTCATTCATGTACTTTTCTAAAGTTTGTAATGGTTTTGTCCCAGGGTAAGTTTCTTAAGGAGCCCTGGGAATGGCAGGGTGAGGAAAAATTTGTGTTTGCCAGGTTTGGTTCAGCAATCTCTGCCGTTGAGGACCTTGATGGGAATGGGTACAATGACGTGGCAGTTGGCGCTCCTCTGGAGGAAAACACAGGTGGCTGCTCTGGAAGCCTCTATATCTATAATGGAGGCCAAGAACTACAGAGGCAGCACTCACAGGTGATTTAGCAGAAGCCTTGCTGATATGCTTTGTCTGACAAGGATCTTTTTTTTAAAATAAAACCCTAAACATAACATAGGGCAGTGTTTTGATTAATTGCCATGTAGTTTTTGATCATGAATTGTTTATGCTTTTAGAGAATTTCAGCTGCTGATGTGGATGTGAAACTCCGCTACTTTGGCCAGTCTGTAAGTGCCTTCTCTAACAGAAAAGATATTCAAGACAAAAGGCAGCTTTACATCAGCGTCGGTAGCCAAGGTGCTGTCACAGTTCTGAAGTGAGTATAGACAGCATACAGACAGTAAAACCTAAAATGGATGTGTCCACCACTATGTTTCATATTGGTATGCTTTTAGAAAATGGTGCTACCAGCAACCCAAAAAGGTATTTCAGCTCATGTATATATTGATTTATGGTTCGGGGTAACAAGTCTTAAAGAGTCTACTTTCTGTTCATTTTACTGCAGTTTTTTAATCAGTGAACCTTGCACCTCTCAGAACAATCCCTGTCGTCACATTTAATCCTACGCTGGACCTTCAACCCAAGACCATCTCATTATTTGAGCAGACTAACATAAACATCAAGAAGGATTTCACCCTGGACATCTGCTTTCCAACAACGAGAAATATTAACTGTACGTGCAATACAGTTCCCAACACCTATTGTCTGAGTTGATAAACTAGAAAATGGATTTGCTGTTACCTACAGTATCACTTACCTTGTTGCATAATGTGTTTCTCATTTCAGATGGTGACCTCTCCATAAATTACAAAATTGATGTGGATGCATTTCAGAACAAAAAGCGTCTGTTTTTTAAAGACGAGTCAAAGGGGGAAGGCAACTTCACTGTACAATCTGATGCAAACTGCTTAAACCTCAAACTGGTTTATATGGTAGGTTTCTGAGGCATCTACTGTTAATCCATGAGACACATAATGAAGGTCTTTTAATTGTTACGGTGAAGTATAAACAGTCTCAATTAAGACTTGCTAATAACATTTAACAGAGTGCGACAGGCAGATCTTGCATAGAATGCACATATATGTAGAGCCTGCAAAACAATTACAACACTAAAACAACCAAGGAGTAAAGCCTCCACTTCAAAGAACGGGTTTTACTCCTGGTGATGCGCAACCTAGTTGAAATACTTGCAGTGACTGAAGGTGGGCATTGCCCGTAATAGCAAGGAGGGAGCAACCTCCACCAGGAAACGGTGCTCTTGTGGCTTTTGACCTACGCCACAGCGGTCCTGTCGTCGGTCAACAGTGTTTAACAGTGTTGGTCTGCAAAGCCAAGATGTAAATCAATAGTAACACCAGGTAATATACTGTCTGTGCATTGCACTTGGTGATGATTCACAGCGCTCTCCACTCTGAGGGATGTGCCTGGCACAATCGCCAGATGTGATATGATCCTGCCCATTCTAGCTCTCAGGGATACCTGGGGGCATAACTGAGATGATCCAGGTGCACAGGAAGCAGTCAGTGCTAAACCAATGTATCCATGACAGAAATGGTGATCTCCATCACTTCGAATTATACAAAATCCAAGCAAGCTGTCTTATATGATAAAATCACAAAATTTTCAAGGGCCTTGCTTGGACCTCATTTCACAAAACTGCCTTATGCCACTAATAGCCACGTTTTTCTTCTCTTTCAGGGGTGCGATGACTGCTTCTCACCTATAGTGGTCAGACTCAACTTCACATTGGTTATCACCGATGCATCTCTCCACATTCTGAACTACACTACTCCCACAGAATTCACAAAAGAAGTGAGTCTACTCCAGACGTTTTACAAAACTGTTATAATTCTTAATGTAAATAATAATTGTGTTTTTATATCTGCTGTCAATTGAAAATGTCAGATTACATTTGAGAAGGACTGTGAGATGCAGAACAAATGCAAGGAAAATATTTCTTTGTCGGATTCAAGACTGAGGTAAATACAATTTTTATCACAATAGTTTTTCGATATTGATATAACATCTTGTATCTAAAAACAAAATATTTTAAAAATATGAAAAACATTTACTGATCTAAATAATTTTCCCCCTATTATATCTTGTCATTTGTCTATCAGCAAGGAAATGGTAATAATTGGATTTCACAATAACTTGAAAATTGACTTCAATTTAACCAACACTGGGGATAGTGCCTACAAGACAACACTTGTTCTGGCATACCCCAACATGCTTCTATTTAAATTCACAACGGTAATTTTGCATGTCTAAAACAAAAATTCATGAGTCTTCAGAACATGATTTGAACTTGGAAATTCTAAGATTCTGTTTATTATTTACAGAAAATGGAAGGTACCGTTTGTGAAAATGAAGTTACTGAGACAAATTCCTTATTGAAATGTTTTGTCTCACATCCAGTATTCAAAAAAAATAAACAGGTACAGAAAAAACACATTAACTAAGTAAAGCGTTTTTGAATTACAAAAACAAATGTCTATCTTCAAAATTGAAGGGTCCTTTTCTTCAACCTGTCAACATCTCTTGTTTTTGCTCTGACACTATAGGCTAATTTCTCCATTACCTGGCAGCTTTCGAACAAAAAATCTGACATGCGAAATGCTGAGATTACAGCAAATCTAACATGGTATAGTTTGAGTCTTTCCTTTCATAAGTTGTTATTATTATTATCATATCATATCATGGATCTAAATAAAAGTATGGTATGTTCCCTATTATTGCTGTTTTTAGTGAAAATGGTGGCACCCAGGTACTGGATTTTAAGACATTCCACTTCGGAATAAAGAATGCCCTAAAGGTCCAAATGACTGGGTAAATAATGAGTGAAATGTGTCTTCCTGGATCCTACTTATTTGTGCTGTATCAGATTTTGAATTTATTTAAATTCAGTTCAACTATATTTCCGGCTAACATGCTTTTTACAGGAAGGCCAAACCAAACGTAATAAAATTCACAGACAAAATAATTGACAAGGAAGAGCTGACCTTTCAGTTTCAGGTATGTTTGCTGTGTTTCCCTTTTATTGCCTTTTTCTATATAACACACTCTGATAGCCAGGTTATTATGAACACCAATGTAGCACCAGGAGCAGCTCACATTCTTCATGGCATTGGAAACAATCCACAGGGTTGTTGATTCATGCTGACACAATGGTATCATGTAGTTGCTGCAGGTGTGATCCTTTTTAGAGTAGAGTGTTGTGCCTAATTAACTGGTCAGTAAAATATCGGGTAAAATATCGGCCAGGGAACCTGAAGTGGTATGGTCCGTGATAACTATGCTATGTAAATTAAAAACAAGCGCAATATGTTCGTCGTCGGTGCAGTTGGTCCATGGCAATATAACGCAAAGTTCTAGTCTCTCCTGAACATTGGCAAGGATTGAATCCCGGAGGTTTGCATGATTAAGGAAAATCCCACCTCATTTCTGTTATCATTATGATTTAAAAAGGAGCCAAAAAACTATGTGAGTAAAAATGGCTGCATATGATCACTTTCCTCAAATAAAATAATTTTTGATTGCGTGATCACTTGTATTTTCAAAATCAATGTCAAATTTCTCATTTTCTGCCAGGGTATGCAAACTTAGCACAACTTTTGATGTTTTAATGAATAAAGTCATATGGAAGTGTATTGTTATGAAATTATTTACCATTATTTCAGAAAGTGGCATTCTAAAATATTTAATTATAATGTGCCACAAACAATTATATATTTTATTAATAATATTTATTTCATTTTGACTCCATTGTTCCTCCATAATTTAATCACATGAAAAATAAGTTAACACTTTTAATATCAAAATTAAAGTACTTTAGTTCAAAATACCCCACCAAAAATGATAACAAGCATTCAATATAGATATAGATGAACATTTACATGCTAATTCTCAATCAATCAATAAGTCAAGACAAGCTAGCAAGTCAAACTACATTCTAATATTTTCTTTATGTTTGCAAGATTTCATAATATGTTCCATAAATGCACCTTTATAGAAATGCGTTATGTTGTCCCTTTACAGCTACACGGTGAGAACCAACACAATGCAACCATATCTATTAATGTCACATTAACTGTCAAGCATCCTCACACTAAAATTACCTTCAAGGGTGTCACACCTGAGGTATGTTAAAAATATTTAAACTTTCTATTTTTGAAATATTTGGGAACAAGTGTTCAGTCCCTGACATAATAATTTGATTTGGATTGGATTGCAGGACAAATGTCCAAAGAAAGAAGTGAAAGTGAGTGCTTTGTCATTATATCCATTTATGTTATAATATCAAATGTAATGTTGAAAATGTGTTCACTTCAGGGAATCATATTATAATACAGCATAGTAATAGTATATTATGGAAATATAAGGTAGTGAAATGTACTATACCTACAATGGTTAAATGTCACAATTTTGACACACTGAAAACAGGTTGGTTTGTGAATGCTAAATATATCATTTCTCCAGGCCTCTGAAGAGTATCTTATCCAATGTAAAGTCATAGATCTGCAGGAAATCACTGTTACAGCTGAGGCTTCAATCAGAGATGTTGAGGTTGGTAGATACAACTTTGATGAACTCTGCCATACACCAGTGAAGCTTCCTGATTGTTTTGTGATTATTATTGTCAAAATGCTTTGTTGTGAGAATTATCATCTTCATCCTTACAGGATCATTCAGATAGGATTACTGCTAAAGCCACCCTGGGATTTGATGAAGATCATTTTGCAGCAGAGGTATTGGGATCTACGGTATTGGTTAGTGCACCTTTTAATAAATACAGTGAGTATAAAAAGTCACCAACCCCTATGAAAATGTTTTGTTGCTTCACATCCTGAAATGGATTTTATGTATTTTCATTTCAGGCTGTAAGGCAACAAAAGGTAAAAATGTTCATAGAGGTTGGTGATTTTCTATAATTTCTCTAAGTAACTGTAAGAAATATTTATTTAATCAAAGGTTAAAAAATGTATTTTTTGTTTTACACAATTTTGAAAAATTTGCTTTGCATTGTACCATTTTTTAGGTGGAAGTAATGATTATCAAACTCGCTGTTGAAAAATCCTTACTTGCTATCATTGGAGGGTCCATTGGAGGCTTTTTGTTCTTAGCCATAATCATTGTCATACTTGTTAAGGTAATGAATATTAAAGTGTGCAGTATTCAAATTTACTTACAGTATCATGGCATCGTTGTACTAAACATTCACTTCTAAATTTGCAGTGTGGTTTTTTCAAACGTCGCCAACAACTGGATAAATCAGAGGATTAGTAAGGCATGAGCATTTCAACTGTGTTCCACAGCGATAGCAGCCTCCATAGCTGTTACTGACTTTAAATAGATTTTTTTGTTAATTGTGATGAAAAATAATTGATGTTTTGAATTTAAGTATGATGTTCAGTATCATACATTTTAATATTCCAATAACTGTATTCATGTGTTTCTATTATAATATTTTATTGAAATTTACATTTTATTCGTTAAAATGTATATATTATCACATTTGAAAAAAGATGATTGTTAAATATGAATAAGGTCAACTTAAAATGTTTTATAAAATGTGCTATTTTCTAATTTAAGGAGCCCTTTCTATGATTTCCAACATACAAACGTAGAAAAAAACTGTTTTGAAACATTTTTGTCTATTAAAATAATATCAAGTTGATTAGAAAAACAATATAGAAATTGTTAAAGTTGTAAATGACTAATGTAGCTGGAAACGGCACATTTTCTATTGAAAATCAATATAGGCGTACCATCTGCCGTCTCATCAGGAGCATGCCCAGTCGTTGCCGGAAGTTCATACAGGCATGTGGGGGGCCATGAACGTTACTGTGTCACATTATGAGTTGCTGTGATGAAATTCACTAGTTGGAACAGTCTGTGATTTCAGTCGTTTGCTTTGATTTGAAATCAGCCCTCAATCGGTTGGTAATTTTGGTTTCCATTGATTGTTGTTACGTTGTTTGGTTCTCAACGAATTACACAATAAAGATTTAGATCTTAACTATATTTTGTTGATCGAGACCCGATGTGTGATTTCAGTGGTCCCTTAACTGTTTTGAGCAATGTATAATAAAAATGGTATGGTCAATATAATGACCAGCCTATAGAAAAAGAGGTTTCAATAAATGACAAGGTCCTTTTCTCCAAGTGAATAGTCTACCACAAACGCGCCGTTCTCGTTGCCTATTCATTTGGTGAAAACGTTGTTTTTCCTAAAACTCTTGGATTTTTAGACACTTATATATCACCTATGCACGATGTATGTGCTTAAACAAGGAATAGTGAGTGACAACATGGAGACGTGCCAAGGATCAAAATCAGCACTCACCGTCTTCACACAATACAATCTGCCGCTCTGGGCTTGACTGCTACGTCTGTTAAAGTCCCGCCCCCTCATTAGCTGAAGGACAAGGAAATACAGAAATAAAAGAATACCGTAAAAATACTGAAATAACATATTACAGAAATAAATAAATAAATACATATATGCAGGAATATAAGATTGTGGAAATGATTATAAAAATAAGTACAAAATGAAAGATCAAGGAATAAAAATGTATACATTTATTATTATACTTTTATGTATGAATATATTTATTGATAATATTGGTTTATTCATTCATTTATATTAAATGTTGGCAGGTTCGGCCATTCATACATTAACAACAAATGCATGTTAAGTAGCAAATACAAAAAACTTTGCTTAAAATACTGACCAATCACGTTCTGCAAAAATGGCAGACAAATTCAATAATGCAGGGGTCACTCCACCGCCTCAATATTGTAATATTGGGTCGGTCCTTGTGCGTAGCCATTGAGTAGACGTTTGTGCGGCAGAGTTAAAAACAGGAAGAATTATTTAGGCCAAGCGGCCCATAAAATTCTGATCACCCTGGGAAAAATTGCACATTATAAGCAGTTGCTGGGCGGCCCACGTAAGTAGGATCAGTATCTTTTTAGGATTTTCCGTGCCTACCGATAGGCAGAGAGGGATAAACCTATAAGACCAAAGCCCCTGGGTGACTCCACTCATAGAACTGAAGTTATGAATGTAACTGTTGTAACCAACTGATCAACAGACATATTGATTAGACTACACGCTGAGTTATATTATATTACTGAACCAGTCAATCAGATATTAGAAAAATATATAATTTTATCTTTCTCATTGGTCAACGAGTGAAAAAAATCGTAGCATGTCAGAATGGACTTCAGTCAGTCATAACAGTACACAAGTGTTTCGATTATGTCACCTGACATGTCGCCTGCCAATGGATTTGTGTTTGTCTTGTTCATTACAGAATTATTTAAATTGTTGTGACCCCTTTGGCCTTCCGTACTACTCAGGTGTAGTACGAACCAATCAGAACCAAACATTTTGCACCAGAAGTGGTGTGAGAACCATGAAAAACAGTGTCCTATCACGGACATCACAGATGAAGGTAAGCTTCAAGTGGGTAATCCAGATTCCATGGCTTATCCTGCCAGGTAATTTAGCGGGTCATGTGTACGACTCTTCCAGGATTATGAATGGATAAGCCAATGTATTAAAAAAACATTTAAGACATCCACATGGAGATAAAACAACAGTTCATGATCAAGGAGCAGTTCAGTAAGGTAAACAGATTAAGTGCTTGGTTCACAGTAGTAAATTGGACCATTCATACAACAGAAATGCACAATCTCACATTCCAAAAACACATGACAACACCGCATAAATAGGAAATTTTATTCTAATAGTACAACCCATACATCATTACTATATATATACACACACACGCACGCACACAAAAATCACACTATTGTGTGTTTTGACTGGAATTCAATAGCAGCTTCAAGGGCCAGGCACATCAGGGACACAACAGGAGTAACAGCCAAACAACAGAATCCAGCTACTGCCCTCAGGGAAGAAAGCTCAATCCATAACATTAAGGCTACCATGGAAATAGATTTACTTCTATGACTTAACCTTTCCATCTCTTATTGAATGCAGCTAGTTGTGAGATGTCAGTTTGCATTGTTTTGTGTTTGATGATGTGCTGTACGTATGGCACCTATGAGGAAAAATCTATGGCTTCAGGATGCAGCGGTCACAGAAATAAATTAGCTAAGAACTAAATTAAGCTATTCATCAAGTAAAAACAACAAATGAAACAGTCTGAAGACCATTGTTACAGCCCAGTGCTACACAACCCATTGCTAAACACTATCCATACTTTCTAGTAGGTGTTTTTCTTAGCAATTTAAGTGACTTAATTAAAACTTACAGTGAGGTGAGAAAGTATTAAATCTAATAACATTTTAATTACTGTATAAAATACAATTCATAGTGATATATAGTCAATGCTGATTTTTTTTATACTTATACAATTGATCAGAAAAGGAGATTTTGTACAAAAAAATGTAATTATTTATATTTATCCTTCTGTTTTGAATACCTAATCCTTTGAAAATATCAGGACTTGTCCTTTTTCTGAAGTTTTATGAGTTGCAGAACAGTGACATCAATCGACCATTTCCCCCACACAGAATGCTTCCAGATATCCATATCCTTTTCCTGTTAATTATTCACTGTCCTCTTCAATTCAAATTACAAGCCTGTAATTGGGTTCAAGTTGAGATGACCGTTGCACTATGCATTTGAGGCGAAAATTATTTATGTATTTAGATGGCTGCAAACGTCCTGCTGTTTGAACTCTGTTGTCAGGTGTCAATATCTTGAATGGGGCAACCAGGTTCTTGGCAATATGATCACTGTATAGCTGTGCATGATGGCATTAACCACAAGATGGGTAAAACAGCATTATGAATTTTATCCAGTAACAGGATGTTTTCATTTGGAAGGATTTTGTAAGGAGGGATGGTATAATGATGGTCAATTTTTTAAAATCGAATTTATAAACCATTCAAGTAGCCTTGGCATCTTAATTCTCACATGATTGAAGCCCAACATCTTAAAGCATATAAAACACTAATTTGAACAATTGTATTGGTATAATTATGCAATTGTATAATCACATTATTTATCACTATCAATATTTTCTCATGCCACTGTATGCAGAAACGATTGCTAGTATAATTAGCTTCGATATAGGATTTTACACAATGCACGTTTTTTAAAGAAATCTGGCATTGTGTAGTCATACAACATTTAAGGTATAGAGGGTAACTAAAATAACATTTAAGGCTTTATTTTCAAGGGTTATCAGGGAGGACAGGCCATAAATCAACCCTTACCGGAGTTCGCCATTATCCCCGGCTAAACAGATGAGAACATGGACTCAACACAGCATGCTAGACCCATTTAAATAATTAAACAATTATATTTCTATGGCTAGACCCATTTAGAGCATGAGTATGCAACCTGCATTTAAAAAAGGACTGGGCTGAATCCCAGCTCTCCTTTCTAGGTAGTACAGAGAATACACAGTGTTATGGAGCATCTGTAACCAGATGGGAAGTCAGAAGATACTTGCTGACAAGGAAAAGTCCACAGGCAGACACTCACAACCTCAGACTTCCACAACATGCTGACCTCTAACGAAAACAGCATTGTCAACAGTTAAATATAACAAAATATAATTTACAAAAAGATGTTTTTAACTCTAATTTTCTTACAAAAATTATAGCTGAAGCAACAATCAATGGTTGACAGCGTGTTGGCCAACAGGAGTTTCTCAAGGACAGTCAAACCATACTGTTAATCACAACTTGAAATGGTAAATTCCCACCACCGACATGGTTACAAACGCAACATTAGGCTAGCTAATGAAATCTGCTTACCGCGACGGACACAGACAGGCAAATATCCACAAGGAATGTATTCACTTGTTTACAGTAGTATAGTGGCGAAACCAGTGTGTCTTATGAGAAGAAAGCAGCCTTTATTCCTCCTCTGGTATGTTCAGCTGTACTTGCCCCCTTGCAAGTGATCAACTCGGTCATTGCACACAAAGACCGTTCCTTTTAAGGTCAGGGGATTGGTTCTATTTCACATACTTCGACATCTAATGTTTTTCCAAAAAAGTGATTTGTAAATGTTTAGCATACGATTTAGATTTTTTGTCCTCAAAATGAAAACCTCACCAGTAAAATTCAAGTAGTGACCATTAAATTAACAAATTATACCAGGCTTTAAAAAAATAATAATAATAATATCACACTTCCAAAGCACTGACTCTGAAGGTATTACCACACAGATGAGAGGAAAGGACAAATGGCCGTATCATTCATTACCTTATTGTATATGGGGGAAGACTGAAGAAACAATATACTCGGTCCAAGACAATGACATGATTCATATTAACATACAAAAATACCCCTTCAGCAAATCAGTCTCATTGGATGCATTAACAAGGGGGACACATGTCTACAGTACATGGAATTCTCAGATGCATAATTGTAAATGTAAACATTGGAAAGGAAAGATGACCCCATGTTCAGCCACAGCATGTGCAGTATTGGGTCAGTAATGTTGCTAAGATGGTTGGTTACAACTAGGGCAAAATTATGGCGGTTATTATCCGGACAGGAAGTAATCCGACTGGGTTCTATACCTAGATCACAGGTGTATCACAGGAAATACTACAAGCAGCAGATCTCCACATTGTGGTATGAGAAAGTATTACTCATCAATGGAATACAATCTACCTCAGGGCATCTGGCACTAAGGTTAAACATATACCCTTCTCAGGCATTGACAACCCTTTTCAAAACACAGATAAGTCAGTGACTGAACATTCAGAGCAGGAGCCAATAACTGCAGAACATTCAAATGATCCCTTGCAAGGTTTCTTAACATGGGGACACCTGAATGTAACCTTGAATAATTTAACAACTGATGAGGTTGGGACTTATTTGCTATCTATATCCTAGGTGGTGGGCGTGGATATTTCTACCATTGCCTAGCTCAGGGCCCTGGGCTGGAGCTCTGCCCATGGGGGGTCTGTGCATCTTCCCCATGGCCCCTGGGTTCTGTTGGAATGCCTGGAACTCCCCAGCCAGGTAATCCGACACGTTCTGCTGCATCGGGTTGGTCTGACCCTGACCTGGAGCCCCTGGTCTGGCGCTTGGTCGGTACTGTGCTCCAGGTGCGCTGCAGTCTAGCGAGGCCCCTGCTGGGCCCCCCTGGAAAGTCATGGGCAGATCCTGAGGGCCGACACTGTCACTGTTGGGCCCTGGTAAGACGCTGCCCCACGGAGCCTGTAAGTAGCGGCCGTTGGTGTAGCCAGACATGTTGTTGGCAAGAGGCCTATTGACCGGGGGTGAAGGGGTAGTCTTGTCTGATAGGTGTTTAAGAGGGAAGGGTTGTGCCTGGGAGGTCAGTAGCTCATGGGAGTAGCTGAGGTTCTTGGAAGGAAAGCCAGGCCCAGAGGGGGCTTCTCTCCTGGGGTTCTTGCAGGGGTGGGCTCCTTCTGGCATGTTATGCATGTGAGCCAGCTGGTGCTGGTTCCACGAGTGCTGCTGCTGAAGCTGCTGGAGCTGATGTTGCTGCTGTAACTGATGCTGCTGCTGCTGTTGAACCTGTTGTAACTGCTGCTGCAGTTGTTGCTGCTTCATGTCAGTATGAAAAGCAGGCGGCATCCTGTTCGCGGCAGCCATGTTAGGCTGTAGGCCACCAGCACCGGCATGGCTCTGGGCCCCCCCTGGGGTCTTATCTGCAGAGCCCAGCAGGCAAGAGGGAAGGGAGCCGAGGTTGTGGGGTGTGTTAACCCTGGAGCTGGCATTGATGAGGAGGTTACGGCTGATGGGGCTGGGGTTGGCGATCTGGCCCTCGCACACCGAGGTGGAGCCCATGCCGGCCCGAGCCTGGCAGAACTGGTTGATTTGGTGCACAATGCTGCTCAGGTCGGCGCCTGGCCGGTTATGATGCAGGCCTGCCGCCATGGACAGTGGGATGGTGGAGGTAGATACGGTTACGTTCGGCGGCGCGTCTGCATCAGGCAGCTTCCTGGGGCCATAAGGGGGGCCTTGGCCCGACTGGGGCTGCTGCAGGGCACCGGGGGCGGGGGGAGGGACAGGGCCGGCACCGGAGGGGAGAGGCTGAGACGAGGGAAGGCCCTGGGAGTGCTGCAAGCTAGGGGGCTGAAAGTGTTGCAAAGTGGGCGGCTGGGCCTGGGCGACGTCAGGCAGGGGTCGAACGCCCCGGGGTGGAGGCTGCGATATGGGCGCCTGCAGACACTGCGGGTGTTGTAGGGCCTGGGAACGTTGCAGACTAGGTGGAGGATGGGCCTGGGCAACCTCAGCCAGGTGGCGGAGACCTTGGGCCTGTTGCTGCTGCAGTAAGGCTTGTTGGTGGGGAACAGTCTGGTGCTGCAGTGTCTGAGGATGAAGGACGTGCTGCTGTACAGTTTGTGGCCGTGTCTGATTTTGCTGCTGTTGTTGTTGTTGTAGTAAAGTCTGCGTGTGAGGCAAACTCTGCTGCCGCTGTATATTTTGCGGGTGCACCAGATTCTGCTGTTGCTGCTGTAAAGTTTGCAGCTGGGACAAGCTCTGTTGCCGCTGTAAAATTTGAGTGTGGGCCATGTTCCGTTGTGTTTGAGGGTGAGGCATGTTTAAAGTCAAAGGATGAGCCATGTTTGGCTGCTGCTGTAGAGCCTGCTGTGGGTGTGAGTGGACCTGCTTCTGGGCCAAGGCCTGGGACTGGGTTTGAGACATGCCCTGGAGGTGGGTGACGGGCTGGGTGAGGTTTAAAGTGCTCTGAGCGACATAAGGCCCACTGTGGGGGTTCATGGCTGCTTTGGGGAGCAGACGGGCTCGGCTGCCGTCTGTGTCTTTGAGGACGCCTTTACTGGGAGCTGTACGGAGGACGGCCAGAAGGCCTGCTCTGGCGCTGCTGACCTGAGATGGGTATGGGCTGTGCCGCAGGCTAGAAACGGACGTGTCAAGCCCGTTCACGGTGCGGCGGATGTGCTTCCTCTGAGGAACTTTGACGCTGTTAGGGAAGATCTTGATGGTTAGTGGCTTGTTGGCAACTTTTTTAGCATAGGCATCCAATTCCGCTGGGGTTGGATAGTTGGCAGATTTCATGTTCTGTGTAGTTTCCCCTAGGTTGCCGACAAGGACATAGAGAAGAATTTTAGCCAAACATTGAGCAGACACTTATCCAGGTTGACTAACAGTAATGAGCGTACATTTTTATACTGTCCCCGTGGCAATCAATATCACAACCCTGGTGGTGCCAAACTCTGCCAACCGAGGTACACAGAACCTTCCAACGGTTAATTGGTTAATTAAAGTGATAGAACAGGATATAATCACCCCATCGTGGGAACAGGAAATGTGTGATTACTACAATTAAATGAGATGAATACTTACATTTCTGAAGTCCAGTGTTCATCTGCCTGTGGGAGAGAAGTCGGGTGGTAGGGTCACCTGATGCTGGCAGACAGGC
Source organism: Esox niger (assembly GCA_016801105.1). NCBI lineage: Eukaryota > Metazoa > Chordata > Actinopteri > Esociformes > Esocidae > Esox > Esox niger. Next base: position 19,103 of record JACXGJ010000794.1, on the reverse strand, counting down.
CAGCATGTCACTCTTCCACTAATGCAACATGGGAAATGCTCTCCTCACCATGCTGAGACACATAGACACACCCATTTCAACATGTAGCCATTAAGCTTATTTTCTTCACACTATTTTATGACATTTCTAAAACTTAGTCATTAGTCGGTCATCTGTGCCTCCGCCTTCTACTCTAGCACACACCCTGCCCTGCAGCTAGAGACAGCGAGCAGCAGGGTTAAGATGGATACGCCTTTAGTCCTTTTCCAGGGCACAGCAGGACAGACTGCATGGTGGAGAAGTGTTAGAGCCTCCAGCTGGCTCCTCCAATATCTTTGTGTTCCAAATGACACCATTTACAAGTGTCCCACAGTTGCGCATTGCTTGAAGGAAAACGGTATGATTCAGGACAGAAAGTCTGTTCTCCAAGGGTAGTTTCATTGTCAGTCATTTTCAATACTGAGATTTGCAAAACGGTTTCATGTCATGGTTTGACTAACAAGCTATATCTGTTAGAATCAAGAATAATCAACGACATGAGCATGCCATTTAATATACTAGAGCAGGTTAGTGTATTCGGCTAATTGGTCCTACAGCATGACTGAGATGAAATAGCAAAAAGCATAATTAATCCGATGACCAAAACTAATTGCATCATCACTCGGCAAATGTCAGTAACATTACTCATTCATTGAACGTGGCTCTGGCCTGGGTAGGGTTTCACTGATTTCTTTATCTGACATGATAGAACAATAATAAAAAGAATGACAAAAAATATTCTTAAATACAACTAGTATTCGGTATTCTTAAATACAGCTAGTGTCATCAAAGGGCAGCATTATTTTTTAATAGACAACAGCCAACAAATAAGGACGAGTAGCTAGGGAGCTATTTGCTACTTTCATATAAACTAGTTTGAAAAGTACAGTATAGACTTGAACACTGTTATTGTACCTGTAAATGACATTTATACGACAAGATAATCAGGTAGCAAGCCGGTTAAAATGAAAGTATCAATGAAAGTAAGCAAACTAGCTACTGGCGAGGATGAATGCTAAGAAGCTAGCGGTATACCTCGAGTATAGCACCACAAAGCATTCAAACAGTGATTGAACACTTCTTTGCGCTGCTAACGAGTAACGTTAGCTATCAGCTAGGCTAACCAATCTAAGCTCGTCTTAGCTAGCTACAGTAACAATCACAATTGGCTTCAGGCAATTAACTACATTTTTTGCTAAATGAAACACTGAAAAATTGTAATAAGCATAATACTTACTGCACGTCAAAAGAAATCATGAGAGGGGCATTTGCGAAAACATTGTTTTGCGAGGTGATCTTACATTGATATGTTAGTTACGTTGTTAGCTCGCTCTTACTGCTATTTGTTCGGTACTGCTTGCTTTCTGCGGCAGCAACTTTAAAGACGCATGCGCAGTAGGATCTCAATAGGACCTCTAATTCTGCATATTTTAGAGGTGCCTACTTAATGCCAGACTAATAATCCAATGATAAGAAATCACAGTACAGAGATTCCACATTCAAAGAAAAAAACGTTGTAATGAAGATTAATATCTCAAATTTTCTCTTAAGTGTTTAAAATATTGCATTGTAATTTTGTAGTGGAGACATTATTCAGCATTTATTGTGTACATTTTTCATTTACATATCCCATTAGTTACTGTTTCTATGTTTGGATTAGGCTATTTCCATCTGTCTCCATTTTATTCTTCATAGTTGGAAAAGTAGGAAAGCATGTCACTGTGAAATCATGTGTTATGTGTCAAATTATATGCAATGTGTTAAATGTCATGAACGTTACAGCTAGTTTTGATCCTCCCATCCCCAGATTGTATTTCAATAATATTCTACATACTCTGTCATGTCAATTAAATAGTATTGCAATTGGAAAAAAAATTATCACAGACCATTTTTATAATTTTATGTTTAGTAAAGATAACATGCAAAATGTAACAAAAACAATTAACATTGACACAAAACGGGTGGCATTTATGTAAATACCAGCAGTATCTGACAACAATAAAATTATTTTCACAAATTTCAAAAACAAATTTTTCGCATTTCCTCAAGGCTACAGAATCCTTAGTGGTTCGTCTACAAGTGTGCATTTGGTCATGAAGCCACAATATAACATATCTATATTACTGCTGCTAAACAACAAACCTTTTCACAGTAGTTGCAAAGTCTTACAATGACTGTAATGAAGCAAGTGAATTCTAATGAGGAATAGAAGAAAAAACAGTTTAACAGTCCTTCATAGTAATTGTATTCACTTTTTCATTTTATATATAAATAAAACAAACATTACATTGTCTGGGAGGAGCAAAAAGACTAGGATCAATAAAATTCAAACTATTTCAACAATGCCAAAAAAAAAATGTTTTCAAAAGCAGTTTAAAAATGAACTTCGTAGACAATAAGACAATAGTTAATAAGCCAATCAAAATTGACTATAAAAAAGTATGCAAAAAAGGAAAATGGAAATGCAATGGAAACCAGTTAAACGGTGTTCCAATGACGGACTCCTATCCCCCATGTTCAGCATTCCACTGACCTCTTTAGTGCATCTATGCCATGGTACAAGCACTGATAACTTATTTGCTCTATGATAAAGCCACAGAGCAAATACTAAGACTGTCAATTTAGGTTAAAATCTGTGACATTATGGCATCCATATAAATGAAAATTAACAAAGACAATTGCCATTTCTTAGTACCAAGGGCTACTTATCACCTGTAAGAACAGAACCTAATCTACCTATGATAGGTCATACTAAACAAAAAACAGCCAATTTGTTTACCTACATTATGACCAACCACAATATAAAAAAATTCAATTTACAATGATTGTAATTATACTTCTTGGATTGAGATCAACAAACATAAAACATGGAATATGTAACTACAATAGTGTAACATAAGACATACCCTTCGGAATAATATATCATTAAAGGCAAAATAAATTACAAAAGACCATCAACAGCCTTGTTTCCGTAGGAGTGATGTCAGTCTTTGACACAAGCATATGATACAGTCTTCTGTATTGGTTTGTGGACCGACCCTGAAGAGCTCTTAACATGGCTTAAAATAGACATATACACTACCCTCTATATGTATTTGTACAGTGAAGCAAAAATTTTATTTGGCTCTGTACTCCAGCATTTTGGATTTGTAATGAAACCCTCAATTGATGCAACATTACAGAATGTCACCTTTAAATACATGGTATATTCAGATATCCATGTTGCACTGATCAGAAATCAAAAGCACAAAATATATGTAATGATGACTGGAGTAAAAGTTGGTAGATGTTTCTGAACACTTCTAAATTATTCCTGAGAATGCCTTGATTAAGAACAAATCATGAATGTATCATGAATAATAATGACTGAGGCTCCCTGTCCCCATTCTAACCTCTCACCACAACCAATAAGAAGAGAGGTTAATATTTCATTATTCATGATCCATTCATTATCATCCACTATCATGGTATCTACATCAATTAAACTTACATGATCAGAAAGAGGGGAGTGTATAGTTACTATAAAATTACAAAAAAAATAAGTGTCAATATTGTAATAAGCCACATTGCTAAAATAACATGAAACAGAATAACAAAACCACTTCGTAAAACATTAAACCCTATACATATCTTTAAATATAAGTTCCTGTATAATAAAAAATAATTACATGGAGCCAAATTTACTAGGGTTTGGCTACAAGTAACAGTATTTTTCATACAGAAATCTTTCCAACACAATAAGTTACTTTGATAACATACCTTCAATTTAAACATCACAGAAAGTCCTGTATCTGTTCCTTAAACTTACTTCAAGGTGTAATCAAATCACTTTGATATAGCCTGACAATCTGGTTTGTAGAATAAAAATATGTAATTAGTGTTGCTTTAAAAGGAAAGTATGAATGGTAAAACAAGATACTCAAAACAATGTTCACAATAATAAACTAAGAACATATGTTTTCTTGTTGTGTGGGAGTAATTCCCAGTTACCCAGATTATATTTTGACCAACACAAAGGTTAGATACATAACTTGAGGATGGTAAGCAGTGAGCACCTGGTTCCACAAAGCACTTGATACAACATGTAATCTGATTGTGAATACCAATAACTCATCACAAAAGACAAAATTAAATTAGCTCAATATATTAAAAAAGTCAGAGATGGTGACTCTATAAAGTATGAAACCAGTCAGGTACAAGTACAACTTCAGAAGAATATCACTGAGTTGATTAGTCTGTACAGGTAACTCTTCACTGACAGGTAATGGTAGGTTAGTGACTAGACAGAGGTATACAGGTGCATCTAAACATTTCTGAATATAGTGGAAAACCTCATTTTCTTTCGATAATTCAAATAAAACAGAAGTCACATCTTCATATATTCTAGATTATTTACACAAGGTGACACATTTAAAGCCTTTCTTGTTTCAGTCTTGGTAATTACAGCATACAGGTCATGGAAATCCAGTATTTCAAAATATTAGACATTTATGATTCATTTGAAACATACTTATAATACAGAAATGTCAACCAGAGAAGAACAATAATCAGCTAATTAACTGAAAATACCTGCAAAGTCTTCCTAAGTCAGTTTATGCACTCAGTACTTGGTCGAGGCTCCTTTTGCACAAATAACTGCATAAATGCGGTGTGGCATGGAGGCAATCCGTTTCTGGCACTGCTGAGATAGTATTGGAGCCCAGATTGCTTTAATAGCGACCTTTAGCTTGTCAGTGTCCTTGGGTCTGGTGTATCTGCTTTTCTTCTGGACAAGGTCAAGTGAGTTGGCTGGTTCTTGAATCATCTTTGCCCTCGTGGAGGGTGTCAATGAGTGTCTTCTGGACAACTGTCAAGTCAGTAGTCTTCCCCACAATTGAAATCTCACGGAGTTAATTAGCTGATTAGAGCTCTTCTCAGGTTGACATTTCTGTATTACACATTTTATATTCTAATAATTTTGAGATACTGAATTTGTAAGAGCTGTAAGCCATAATGATCAAGATTGAAACAAAAAAGGCTTGAAATGTTTTATTTTATGTGTAATGAAGCTAGAATATACAAAAGTGTCACTTTTGTATTTGAATTATGGAGAGAAAAAGAACTTTTGGACAAAATATTTTTTTAATGTACCTGTATGTGTTAAAATAAAAAGGTTCATGCTGAATGATAATGCATCCTTTGTTAACTACTTATTGTAAAAAGCTTCAGTGATTCAGAAAGTATTGAACTCAACAGGTACATACAGTATACAAAGGAGCAGCAGTACATGCAGATATTCTGGTCCTGTAGAAATTAAGGCACCAGAGGTTTAAAAAAATCCACTTTATATTCATATATTTCAAAAAATCATTTCAAGTGTATTGAAGGCAGCATAACATGGAGTAAAAGGGAGTGATTGTTTTCAGGCCTGAGCATCAGTCATCTTCTGCAGTAATGGGATCTGTTGAGTAGGAAATAGGAATAGGAAAAATTCAATATAAACTGGAAAGAGATTGTATGCTATAGTTACATTTTATTATAAAAAAATATTGCATACATGCTCAAACAAATTAAGCCAGCAGCAACAATTGGATTCTGTGAAATATTAATTCAAATAAAAACCAAGGACTTATTTGGTATTGGCAACCATACGTAATTCTACAATCTCACATTTTTGACTGACCTCTTCTCTATAGGCATGGGCTAACTGGTGAAGAATGCGATACTAAAGCTCTTTTTACCTTTAATAGGTCAATTCCAGTGAGGGCGTTGACTGAGGCAGGAAGTTCTGCCAAGAGACGGTTCACTTCACCCGTCACACGGTTGCCCTCCCCACTCAGGATGACAATCTCATTGGTCCTGCCAAGAGGTGCCGCCACCTTGGCTGCAATCTGGGAAGACACAGATTTTCATGTACTTTCAACACAAAACACACCTAGGGCAAGCACTATTCTATTAAATCAACTGATGTTAATTTCAGTGGTACAAACAATCTTGCAAGTCACATTAAAATGGTGTTATCTGCCACTTGTAATATGTTGCATGTAATTCTGGTTGACCAAGATGATGTAGATAACTACTGGTGAGTTAAGTTTTATTGAACACCATCCAAACAGGAAGTCTACAACTGTCTCAATAGTGTGACCAGATCAACCGTTTATTTCTGCTTTCTCAGTATCAATGTTACTACGTTAACCTGGGGGCATACTATGTTACTGTGTGTGTGTCTACAGTGCATCTATACATCACTACCTGTCAATAGGATTACACACATCTGTTCAGAGGACTCCTTAAGGCTGTAGACCTTATAAAAGAAAAAAAAGACACAATATGACCTGTGCACTCCATATTGTTACCTTGGGCAGGGCCTCCAGGACCAGAGCAGTCTTGGCTGCCTCTCCATACTGCTGGTAGGCTTCAGCCTTCAGCTTCATCTTCTCAGCCTCAGCTTTCCCTATAGCCTCAATGGAGCCAGCTTCTGCCTCTCCGATCTTACGAATCCTTTCTGCCTCTGCCTGCGCCGTCAGAACTTTCTTCATCCTAAAACAAAGTTGTGGCCAAAGCTCTAGCAAACAAGCGTTGTTTCTCAAAACACAACATAATGATATAAAATTTTCCTGAATGAGTATAACTGTTGTTACTGTGTAATTACTGTATCATTTTACAAGCTCATATCTTATTAAATCCCCCCTAAATAGACATTTTGCACTGTTGCTTGGAATCAACACTACAGATTATACAGTGTGACACGCTGGCCATGCTCGTGCCTCGCTCCAGGCAAGCAAGGGTGTGTTGGGTGAGGAGACCCAGGACCCTGGAGAGGGAGCTCTGGGAAATGGCTGGAACGAGCCTGCCCAGGAGCCCGTGTGTGGGGCAAGCGCGGCAAAGAGGACCAAAGGGCAGAGAGGCAGATTGGAGGGCCGGCCCCACTCTTCCGAACCTGTCTCTCATAACGGGTAGTCTGGGCAACTTTATAGAGGACAGACAGCAAAAGGACACTAATGTGCCGTTTTCTTCCAGGCAATTATTAAAGGACCAGTGGAGCCTCACCGCCAGCCGAGCTAGCACCATACAAAATACCTTGTTTTATGTTCCCGACTGTTTTCTTTCATCCGCCGTAGATATGTTTGTGTTTAATAATGACCCCCTCGGGCCTTGATCTGAATCCCTGTACCGTGTCCTTGCATTGCTCTGCTAAGACAGTTACAGCTAAGTAGCTGTATAATATGGATAAGAGCTCCTATGGATGTAATAAATTATTTAAAAGTTCCTACTTCTGCCCCTCAGCCAGCTGCTGCATCTTGTATGCCTCAGCCTCGGCAGGCCTCTTCACAGTGGCAATGAGCTCCTTCTCCGTGCGGTCAATCTCCTTCTCCTCTATGGTGATCTGCTTCTTCCTCTGAACCACCTCAATCTCAATCTCCTCCAGACGGATCTTCTGCTGTTCCTTAGCTGCCTGCAGTTCATAGGCTAGCTGGGCCTCTGCTTTCTTGAGACACAGAAAAGGAACATTGACAATTTACACAGAAAACACCATGCAAATTAGTTTAACCAAATTTCAGTAAATGTAAACAACATATTAGCGAGTAGGCGATTTTTGCTAATTGGTCCTTGGGTTTTCTCCCTGGGCACTCATTAATGCCCCACGGTCTTGCCAGTTATGGCAGACAGTGACATCGTTCCTTTATACCAAAAGACTTTATAGGACTAACATGATTTTTTAACATGAGTTTTATTATTGGGGTTCGCAAACAACGTTTGGCTGCCTATATAATGATGATGATAGAGCCTTTACTGAATTACTAACACCTAAGAATAATTTAGACTAATGCCATAGTATAATTACTTTTGACAAAATGTCTACTGCTCTCTACCAACTGAACTGACATTCAGATGTTTAATATGGAGTTATTGCAGACCTTGGTGTTGACTTCTTGGTTGAAAGAAGCCTTTTGCAGTTCTAGTTCTCGTTTGGAGTCAGCCATCTTGGTGTCAGCTAGGAATTTGACATCCATCATCTCCTTCTTGCATTCTGCTTCCTGGAGGGGGAGGGGAGAGAAAGTGGGTGAGACAAAAGCAGAAGGAGACAAGGTGAGACAAAAACTAGACAACAGTAAACACGTCACCCCCTAAAAATGATCCCTTTTAGATATTTAGATGTGATTACAGAATATCAGTGGTACACCACAGACAAGAAGACCAAGTTAACGGATTTGAATTGTAGCCCAATAATCAGGGATGGATTCAGACCGGGGACACTATTTGAATTAAATGAACTACAAGGTAAAAAAAACTGCAGTATGGTTTCCCTAGGTTCTGAGATATAGCATGGGTCAATTAGACTAATCCAAACTAGTTTGTCTCCGTCAAATACGGAGACAAACTAGTGGCTCAATAGTGGCTCAACTAGACTGATATGAGCAGATGTGTAGTCTCATCCCTCTGTCACAGATCACAAACATCCAGTAAAGCACTACCAATGATTTATACGAATGTTCTCGCATTGGCAAAGTCAACAGTAATTGTAACGTGTACCAACTGTCAAAAAAGAACCCAAATATAGACACCATATGAAATGTCCCATGTTTTATGAGATGAAATATTTCAAAGTGTATTTCCCTGAGATATTGTGGAGACATTTTTTGTCACCTCTACATCTGGTAACTTCTCCTACCCAGAGAGCTGATTAAACTGTGGATATGAACAGTTAACCCTGAGACTAAATACCTAAATAGAGGAAAAATCATTGTGGCAGTTCAGGCAATTATTCTTGACGGTCAGAAGAGGGACCAATGTACAAGAATTCAAGACTTTAGGTGAATTGGGGGGAGGTGTGTGACCTTGCAAAGTTCGCATTATCATTGTGGTGTTCATAAAACCTCTCTTGAAGTTGTTTTTGTGTGTTTATTGGGGTACCATCCTAGAATATTGGAAAGCCATGACTGAACAGATCACCCGGTCTTGCAAAATGGCTGCATATTCTTTGACCGTTATACGACCATGCAGGGCAATAACGGGACCCAAGTACTCCCACAAGATGCCTGCTCATGTTATGATGGATCACCCACCATGTTTTACAGGGGGAGGCAGACAGCCAAAGGATGCCTTCAACCAACACTATCTCCAAACAAATCCATCTGGATACAGGAAATTAGGTGAAAGTAATTTGACTACATCACTTTTCTCCCCCACTGCTCAAGATCCAGCTTTTGCTCTCCACACACAAAGTTATGGGTCTTGTGGTTTTCAAATAGCTCTGCAATAAATTCCAGCTTTCTGAATATCCAAACAGTTTCTGTTGAGACTGGATAACAGAGGCGCCGATTCAATTCTGTGTGAAGTACTTTTTGGGTCATTGAGCAACTACCCTGTTAAGTACCCATCTATTCCTGTCAGTTTTGACTTGACCGCTGTTCCTCTTTGGCAAAGCAATTTGTCCATGTTCGGCATTTGATGCAATGAGTTTTGAAAATATTTCTAGACACACTGAATCACATTTGTAATGCAAATTGGAAATAATACTAATATACCCTCTGCAGCTGTTTGTGCATCATTTTCCATGTAGTGTTTGCGTTAGTTTGTGTGTACAAAGACAGAACACTCCCTGTTTAAATGTGGTGAGAAAAAACTGAGAAGAGGATGTAGATGAGAATAAAAAAGGGTCAAAGATGAGAAGGGTGAACAGGATCAGAAATCAGTACAATCAAAACCTGTCTAGGATCAATAAAGCATCTTGATGTGATTGAAACGTTACCCTTATCCCAGCATCTCTCTCTGCCTCAGCCACACCGATGTCTGCATCCCTCTGGACTGCTGCGGTCTGGGTCTTCCCCAATGAACTCAGGTAGTCCAATTTATCATAGACATCCTACAACGCACACATTCACACAGCTTACCAATAACAGATATGCAAAAACACATCAAAAGGCCCACACCCACAATTAACACAATACACATCGAATTGTAAACATTGCAACAGAAGCCTGACCTCTTACATAAAAAAAACATTTAAGTTTTAAGCTCAGGGAGGGGGTTCCCAATCTCCTGTGAACAGAGTACACACACAGACACACACAGACACACACAGACACACACAGACACACACAGACACACACACAGACACACACAGACACACACAGACACACACAGACACACACACACGCCAGGCTGAGAAAACAGGATGCATAATACTGGTCGGATCACAATCGGACAGAGTGCTTAAACTGAGGGTGATGTTTTCAGCTCCTCCATTATCAACATAGTGGACATACCACCAACACGACAGTCTTGTCAGACAATGATCAGGGCACATTTTTGTAAAAAAATCTTCAGAAAAGTCCACAAGACAAAGCACTGTTTCCAAGTACAAACAAATATGACATAACATTGCATATGGGGTTGGGCTTCAGTTCTGAAAAACCAGTATTTCAGCAGGGTAAAGTAATGAGCATAGAAGGCAAATCACACAGCAGAACAAATTACGCAAGATTTTACTTCTGTGTTTCAGAGATTAAATCAACTCATACCTGGCTAGCTAGCAAGTTGTTTTATAGCTGACTAACTAACACAGAATAACATGTGGCAGTTCTGTGAGAAAATAAATGACAACAATGACTATGATTATTTGTCTCATATCAATCTTGATACAGATTTTTTAAATGTGTTTGGGTCAAATGAATGCACCCAATTACATTATAAACTACTTTCCATTACTTTTCCATAACTATTAGGATTATTTTATTTTCCAAAACTTAATCCATGTTTTTTTCAGGACATTCATGACTGTACAGATCCTGCCTTTCACAACTAGTAGACAAAACCTAAAGTAGTATAAAAAGCTTCTATTTAAAGGAGTGGGGATGGGATCCTTTCTTTTGTACTTTGCTTCTGCATGGAGGAGATAAACCAAGCTTAGCACTTTTAAAGAGTCACCTCCCAATCATGGGATTAACAAGTTCCAAAACAGTTCATCATTGAAATAATAACATATTTGGTGTCCTATGCTATTTTTATATATCTCAAAAAACAGCAGACAATAACAAAACAAAAAAATTTAATACATTTTTATAAGACCTCCACACTTCATGGAGCCACCAACCGACTTACTTTGATGGTAAAGCTTAGGATCTCGATGCCCATCCTGCCCACGTCAGGGGCAGCCACCTCCCTCACAAGCTGGGCAAACTTGTCCCTGTCCTGATAAATTTGCTCCACTGTCAGTGTGCCTGTGGAAAGGAAAGAGCAAATGTTTGTCAGTCTCATAACAACACTGGATATAGCCTATTTTAAAGATGATTCTGTTTTACACGGCAATCAAATAACCACCGAAATGCATGGGAATTTGTAAATATCTAATGCATTCTTATCTACCTATGGGGAGATAGTTGTCATAATAATCACCATAAAAAATGACAGAAGCTCAGAATAGAGAATTTCAGGCAAGTGAAAAAGTACATCCCCTGAGATAGTACTTTGCGATCAGTGAAGTATTAAAATCTTACAGAAATGCACTTTCACACTGCTTCAATAGCTGGTGAGGCCCTGTTAAGCTGAAAAACCTTGTGCGCAATGCTAAGGTCAGGCCGCAGATTTATATTAGCTAATGGAGAACAAAACAAACCATAACTAATTCAAATGAACAGATGATTTCAATTGAGTTGAAAGTTTACATTGGATTCTCCTCACCTAAAATTGAGCGTAAATGTCCTTCCAAGGTTTGCAAAACTACTCCTTTGATTTCAGGGACAGATTTGCCCAAAAACTGCTCACAAGCAATTGCCAGAAGATCATGATCGGTCATTACTTTGATCTGGAGAAGAGATGGTATAAGGAATTAAAAGGACACATCCTGGTCTGTTAACATTTGCAAATGAATCACTGATGCTTTATATTCTACTATATTATTGTACAAGTTATTTTACATTACATGGCTGTCCTTTGTTTACATATTTTGCATACTAAGCAGAACCTCTCCTGTGACATTGATGTGGACACCGAAGGAACTGGTCGCAGTATTATGAAAGTATTATGAAATAACGAGATAAAAAGTAAATAATAAAAACATCTATAAGACTTATGAACAGCCATATTACAATAAAACCAATTTACAGTGGAGATATAAGAGCATATAACAGAAGGGTGGTGCTGACTAGTCTTTATACTTTTGGAAAAGACTAGTCAACTCAAAAGAACTGTTCAAAATGCCTGAGAAGTTGAGCTATGGTAAGACAGTAGACAACAGAGGTTGAATTTCTTTACCTGTGCCACCCCAGTGACAGTGATGGCAACCCCCTCTGCAGTCTCAACGTCCTCACACTTGGGTTGTAGTGTCATAATCTCTAGCGTAATCCTATTTGAGCAAGAGAGGAACTTTAGGCAAACCATAGCTTAACAGGACAAAACCTAGCATAGAAAATAACTAATCTGCAACTAGGGATGTGACAAAATTGGAAATTCATGACACTGAATACAGGGAGTCTCAGGCTTTCTGTCATTTATTAAAATATTTGGGTAATACTACATACAAGCACATGTCAAAAAGTCTTTATATCTGATGTAGAAAAAACATTAGGGTATTGCATATTGTGTAATAAGCGTTTAATACATTTCTAATATTTCACAACAGCATGCCATGCTTTAACTAATATAGCATTAGCTTTTTACAATAATTTGTCATCACACACACACTTTGACAGTATTTATTTTAGCCCACATCGCTCTACATTTACATAGTATTTGGTGTTCACATATAGTCAAACATATGCCTAAGTAGAATAAATGCAAATAATGCCAAAATCATTACCCATCAAAATCTAATTGCTGAATGACAATCCTAAACCTATTCCATATTATTAAGCAGAAAACCCACTTCCACAACCAGTTGCCAATAATCCCAGAATCTGTCTTTTAGGGGGAAGGTAGGATAAAATGCACACCAAGAAGCTGGCTCCATACAACACAGACAATACTACTGAATTTTGGAACGGAAATGGCGCTCCTCCAGATTCCGAGTATTTACACTAGCTTGGAAAGGCAGTACAGTCCAATACCAAGAACAACTCACAAATAATTGATCAACCTATTTTTCCAACCTGATTAAGGTGAACAAAAAAAATCCCAAATGCTTTTTGATTCTGTGGCAAATAAAAATATAGAGAAAAAAAAGCAACAATAAGTGAAGTGGGTCTTTACTTTAGCAGTGATGAATACATGAACATCTTTGACAAAACGATCACCATCATTAGATTACAAACTATTCCATGAATAGGCAGTCTTCAAAAACCCATTCGCTCAGGGACTGACCTGCCCTGTCTAGGAATCAAGGGGACACCTGAATTTATCAATTATGTATCACTCCAGACGTTCACAAAAATAGTTATTAGCTTCTACCAGTTGTCAACTTGGCCCTATACCAAACTTAACGACGTGAGGAGCTACTTCCTGTGCTTGGTCTACCGATGTTGAACATAATTTCAACATTGGTAGACCAATGCATACCGAACACACTGAAAGTGGCCGAAATAAAGCCTCTTCCAAAAAAAAAATTACACTTTTAAAAAAAAAATATAATCTGGTGTTCATATCATGGAGGAGGAAGAATTACAGGCCAATATCAAACCACCAGTTTCTCTCAAATTTAAGTAAAAGTTGTTTCCCAGCAACTTAATGACTCTTGAAGACAAATATTAATGAAAGGCTCCAGTCTGGTTTCAGACGCAATCATAGCACTTAGAAGACTCTTGGGAAAGTGGTTAATTCCCTTTAATTGACATCAGACAAGGTCTTGCATCCATCCTATTGCTTTTATATCTTAGTGATGCTTCTTATCATGCAAAAACATTTGGCCCAAAAGGTTATGTACTTTTATAATCCCCACCCTGCACAGCCAGAAGAGGACTGGCCATCCCTCAGTCTGGTACCTCTCTAGGTTTCTTCTTAATTTGGACACTACAAGGGAGTTTTCCTAGCCACTGTGAATTAACTCTTGTTGATTGCTCTTTTGAGTTTCAGGCTGGGTGTCTGTAAAGGCACTATGTGACCACCGCTGTTGTGAGAAGGGCTATACAAAATACATTTGATTCATTGATTTTCAATAGATCAAAAATGAAAATATGAAATATAAAATCTAAATAATTTATTGTGCTTCATTGATATTTGGTACAGTCAACTTTGGCAGCAGTAGAGTCATAAGTCTATCTGAATTCAAAGCTTTGCACCTGGACACTGCAATTTTTGCTCATACATTTTTGCAATATTGCCCAAGCTCTGTTAGGTTGCATAGGGTACTTTGGGGAACAACACATTTCAACTCTCCACATTTTCAACTGGATTGAGATGCAGGCCATTGCTTTTAAACCACAAGAGCATTAATTTGGCTGTATGTTGGTGATCATTGTTCAGCTGGAACTTGAGTGGTCCCAAGTCCTAGGTCTCTTGCAGACTTCAGCAGGTGCTTTCCCAATTTCACTGTTTCCTGATTTCACTTTGCTGCAATCCACTTTGCCATACATCTTCACATGCTTTTCAGGCAATTAGACAGAGAAGCAGACTCATGCCAAACATAGCACCTAGTGTTGAGGCTAAAAGGCTCTTTTTCACATCAGACCATTATACTTGGCCTCAGTCTCCCACATGCTTTCTGGTGAACTCTAATGGAGATCTGATGTAAATGCTTTCCAAAAATGGTTTCCTTTTTGCCACTTTCTGACAAAGGCCACTATTGTGAAGCATCTGGGCAAATGTTGCAGTATGCAGTGTCTGAGCACAGCCATAGAAGAATAACTCAGTGGTGCCCCAGGGCCCTTGATGGACTCCTTGACTAATGCCGTTCTAGCATGTTTTGGGTATATACATTACTGTTCGAAAGTTTGGGGTCACTCAAAGAGTTCTTTTTATTTATTTTTTAAGAAAAGCAACAAAAAATCCATTAAAATAACATCATACTGATCAGAAATACATTGACTGCCAGCTTCCAGGCAGGAGTGGCAAAGAAAAAGGCCTTTCGCAGACCGGCCAATAAAAAAAAAAGACTAACACTCTGGACAGAAGAACTCTGCCTAGTAGGCCAGCCCCCCAGTGTCACCTCTTCACCATTGACACTGGTGTTTTGTGGGTACTATATAAAGAAGCTGCCAGTTGAGGACCTGTGACCAAGCAGCTGTTTCTCACATTTGACACTCAAATGTATTTCGGCTCTTGGTCAGTTGTGCACCAGAAACCCACAACTCTTTCTATTCTGGTTAGAGAGAGTTTGCACAGTTCAATGAAGGGAGTACTACACATTGTTGTATGAAATCTTCAGTTTCTTGGTTGGCAATTTCTCACATGGAAGTGTCTCCATTTCTCAGGACAAGAATAGACTTGACAAGTTACAGAAAATTTCGAGCCTATAATAAAATCCAGAAACGCTGATGCTGAAGAAACAAAACCTCTTCTTATGGCATCTTTAAATCAGCACAACAGATTTCAGCAGTGCTAACAAAATCACAAAAATATTTTCTAATTAGAAATTAGCCTTTTAAAATAATAAACTTGGATTAGCAAACACAACGTGCCATTGGAACACAGGACCAATGGTTGCTGAAAATGGGCCTCTGTACGCATATGTAGATATTCCATTGAGAAATCTGCCATTTCAGGCCACAATAGTCATTTAAAACATTAACAATGTCAATACTGTATTTCTAATCATTTTGATGTTAATGGACAAAAAAGTGCTTTTCTTAAAAAAAGGACACCAATGATCTCACCTTTGTATGTCAGTAATGAGCCACCAGGCCCAGGCCCAGCCCCCGACCATATAGGTCTTCTCATCTGAACCACAACAGGCACCTGAGAAAACAAAAAGACAAGGAGTCAGTGTCACAATATCTCCATTGGGGAAGGACTCCATCATTCATCAGCATTAATTATTGATGCACAGTTGACACTGTTGTTATTCAAGCATTTTTTTTTTAAACATGTTGTAGTCTAGGTGCTCTGCAGAATACATCATTAGGCAACACAACACCTAACATTTCAGCCCAGGGCTGAAATGCTACTAATTTAAACTCTCATTCATTGACTGGTATTTCTCCCACATGAAATAGGCATGCAGGTACCAAACCGAAAGCTGAAACTCCTAATAACCATGCTGTTGTGTCTACCAGTTTGCCTACCAGTTGAACGAGTCTACAGAAGACAACATCTCCACAGCACTACACTCTGCCCAGACCCACCTGGACAAAACTAACACCTATGTGAGAATACCATTCATAGACATTAGCTCAGCATTTACCACAGTCATCCTCTCTAGGCTGGTCAACAAACTCAATGACCTTGGGAACAGCCCCTCTCTCTACAACAGGATTCTGGACTTCCTAACCAACAGACCCCAGTCTGTCAAAAACCTCAGGGTAGCCTCCCCCCTGATAATTAACACTGGGGTTCCACAAGGCTGCACAGTTAGTAATCCCTCTTCACCTACAACTGTTCCTGTACACTGCTCCAACACCATTGTCAAGTTAACAGACTACACCACGGTGGTAAGCCTGCTCCGTGACAATGATGAGTCAACCGACAGGGAGTAGTTTAAGTGCCTGGGGGCATGTTGTGCTGATAACAACCTGACCCTCAATGGAGCTCTTTGTGGATTACAGGAAATGGCTGCAGTCTCGCCTCAGTTCTCATTGATGGCACTGAGGTGGAGTGTGTCCAGCTTCAAATTTCTGGGTGTCCACATCTGAGGATCTCCCCTGGACCCTCTACAACTCAGCCCTGGTCAAAAAGGTGTGGCAGCGCCTGTACACCTTGAAGAGGCTGAAAAAGGCCCGCCTGTCTTTCAAGATCCTTGTGAACTTTAACCACTGCACAATCAAGAGCATTCTGACTAACTGTGCCATGGTGTGGTTTGGTGGTTGCTTAGTAGCCCCAGCACATCAGCTCCCAGCCACCGTAGACAACCAGTGCAAGCGGTGTCCTTGCAGGGCACGCAGCATCACCAGGGACACTTCACATCCACATCTCTGTTCTCACACAAGCAGGTACAGGACCAGTTTCTTTCCATTTAATGTAACTCTGCTGAACTCTGTGACCCATCACTAATCAATTTGTCACTGCCTTACAAAGTCAGATAAGGAAATTCAATTGTCTACAGGTAGGTGTCATTGCTGCTTTTCCTGTATTTAATTTGCACATGCCAACTTGCACAATTAAAACTGCAATTGTACTTGCATTTTCAATTATTAAAATCACATGTCTACCTCGGGAACCTCATTGTTGCTATCCCTGCATCTCCGTGGCCCATGCTACACTACACCTTCAATTAGTCTCAAATGCAAATTCAGAATGCCACTGAGGATTCACTTGTAGCCGCACAACTATTTATCCCACATACATCATACTTAATACTAAATGTTCTGCCCTACTCTATTAGCACTTCGGGCTGCAATTGCTTCGCTATTGCAATTTGTAGCATGAACCCTGACACAAAAACAAGTATTGAAACAAAACCCTGTAAATAGCCAAGAAACAAAGACAAAATCTCAAAGTAGTTATTGCAAAGTGGGTGGTTACGGGTGGCCTATACTGCGCAGTCTGCAGCTGCCACTGTTGGGCGGCATTGCATACAATTAGGGAATAAACAGTTTCCAGAAACAACGACGATTCAAAATCTGAAACGGATCGATCGTTCGCGACGCTTCGTTGCGATGTTTAGTGTAGTGTATAGCGGCCTTAATAGAACTGCAAAAAATCTACCAATATCTATCAAAATACAGTTTTATTAACTACCTACAGTTGCTAGTGATACATAAAGGAAAGCAGTTGGTAGCAGTTGGTCCTGGACAGTAAACGACAGTTTACCGTCTAGGTTTTGCTACATTACCTCCCTATTAAGCTAGCTAGCTAAGATGGAACACCTACCAGAGACAACCAAGGCTTCATTTGGTCCAACTGTTAGGCAGCTACCCATTTTCTTCCGGTGAAATGTTACATATAATGTTACAAATATATTTAAAACCGCTCCGTATTTTGTTATTGTTTGTTATTAAATTTCTCTCAAATCGACTAAAAACAGTAACCACACACAACGTCTTTTCCACCTTCCTATTAAAGCCCCCGCCCCAAACGAAGACGGTGACGTAGCCTCAAATATGTCAACACAACAAGCCCTGCCTTCTATCGAGTTCTGCGTTATCAGATAGATTGAAACTGGAACTTAAAATTACAATGGGAAGTCACGACAATCGACTTCTTTCGAAAATTTTCTTAGTGGGATGGACTCATTTTATTTAGATAAAAGTTGAGTTGGCATTAAATGTATATTATGCCGCATGCAGCTGCTAGATCATTCAGAAAATATATATTCGTCTAAATAGGAATTTGGATCCATTCAAATCAAATTCAGTGATATATGAGCTTTGAAAACAATCTCGAACGTTTCAAATAGAAATTCCATGAACAGATCAGACGAGTTTGCTAAATTCTACAAATACAACACGAGCTCGGACACCACACCTATCTACATTCAAACCACCCGATATACAAGAAAGCAAAAAGGCACGAAGGGGTCTGGTATATGACGAACATTTCAAGGCTAAGAGCGGCATCCTGCATCTTACCTAACAACACTCATGAATTCGACTCTACAACAAACCACTGAAGTTGTGACTGCTGCCTATATTGTGTGCCACCCTGTGGTCAGAAACTGTAATAACACTTTATTAGTTGCCAATAGCCCAGTGCCCTTAAACTCAACTCTGGATATTGAAGCCAGTCCCACGTTTTTTCTATGCAACCCCCTAATCAGGGACTTATTTGGACCGGCGGTACCTAGTGAGTGCAATTAAGTATGAGGTAGAACAGAAAAGCAGCATAGGGTAAGAGTAGAGTGCCTTCAAATGTACCCCTGCACCTTGAAATTTGTTCAATCAAATTCAATCAATCAAATTTATTTTATAAAGCCCTTTTTACATCAGCAGTTGTCGCAAAGTGCTTTCACAAAACACCCGACCTTAAAACCCCAAGGAGCAAACAACAGTAGTGTTGAACTTCAGTGGCTAGGAAAAACTCCCTATGAGAGCCGAAATTTAGGAAGAAACCTAGACAGGAACCAGGCTCCGAGGGGT
>JACXGJ010000793.1:45560-105705 GCA_016801105.1 Esox niger | reverse complement strand
CATATACAACAGAGTTGTCTCCTCACAAAAAAGTGAAAACAGTTAAGACAGGAATGAATCAGTCAGTAAGTGGTTCTGTCCAAAATGGCATACTATTTTTGTTTGGTGCACTGTTGACCAGGGCTCATGTGAAATGTAGGGCACTTAAATATGGAATAGAGTGCCATTTAAGACTCAGAGAAGTCCGTTTTAAATAATTCCGCTTGTCATGTTGCTTCCTTCTTTCTTTGCTCTCCATTTCTGCAAGGATTTCTGTAAACAAAAGACAAAAAAAACAACTATTAGTCCTTTTTGTTCTCATGTGAAATTCTTGAACCGATCTACGGATGGGTTCCCATGACAGGCTAGTCCCTCATGTTCTTTTTAACTTGTGTCAAATTATCGCCGTTCTTTGACAAAACATGAAACTTGCTACATTTTACTGAATATACTGAGCTTGTCTGACGTTATTACCTTGGACACTGAATGTTAAATGACTAAATATACAATGTCATTACTATTTATATTAAGGTAGCAAGACAAAATACAACCCTTCTCAGATTATTTCGGTACACGGACGTTGCCTTCGCAATGAAACACAATCAGTGACTTATAGACCGACTAGTCTGCCATTAAGAGCGTTGGGTTTAAAAAAATAATAATAATACAAGATTTGTTAAAGATGTGCGATATCACATCACCCCAAAATGTCAAGTCTTAATTGTCTGTATGTGTTTCTCACCTCAAGGTTCTGATAGTGCTTCATGCTCTTGCAGTGGTTCTTCTTAGCCTCATCGGTTCCACTGTAGAACTTTGAACATACCTTGCAGAAGAATCCTGACTTGGGGACTAGGAACTCCATTCCTGACAGCAACAAAACACACCAAAAATCAAATCCAACAGAATCAGCCAGACAGTTAACTAATGGACTGCAGACAAAAGTCAATTCGAAGGGTCATCTGAAAACTATTTTGGGACATCCTGTGACAGAAACAATTATTTAAATCCAAGATGTATTATTAGTGTTTTCATCTGAAATTGTTATTCTCCCTTTCCAATTTGATTGTATACGATTGTCTCTGCAGCCTTTACTCAATGCAACATTCCCAGTGGATTTGGACTGCTAAAGATCACGATAAGGCTTCCACCTAGCCATCTCCACCAAGCTATTGTCCTTTTTTCTCCCACACTGCTCTTCAAACCAGGATGTAATGTTGGTCAACATTTTGTGAGTGTGGAGAGCGGCTCAATCATCTGAAGACCTCCATTACCTCCAAACCCGCTGGCAGCTAGCAAGTCTATGCTCAAACCTCAACTGTGGTCATCAGCTTGGGGCAGGCAAAAACCTTAAGACCGCTGTGCCAGCTGTGAGACCCAATTATCAGTATTTACCAAAGACAATCAACATTACTTCAGACAACCATTACAATCCAGAGGCATTAATTTGTGTGAGTCTTACCGACAGGACAGTCAGGGGTGAAAGGGGGAATAGTGTAGTCTTCATGAAACAGGGGCTCCAACTTAATTTTCTTCCTCGCAGTCTCTTCGCTCTCCTCCTGAGACTTACTTTTTCCCTTCAGCTCTACTAAAAGATGAAAAAAGGCAGGGTTGCTAGACACTGCAGCTGGGTTTCTATGTGATGTGTGCGTACAATTCAACTGAAATGGTTTCCATCATTTAAAGAAAAAAAAAGAATCAAAGTCATTTCAAAGAAATCTCTTGAAGTTATTAAAAAGCAAATGGCAACATTTTACAATAGATGAAGCCTGTATTCACTAGTCGTGACTCCAAATCTAACTTTGGGTGGTTTCTTGATGTTTGTTAGGACGTGCTTAATGAATGGAAAAAAGGCTACACGAATGCACATTGATCGTTGTTCGATTGAACAGGTTGACAGGTCTCCAAATGAACTCAATAAGGGAGGAACTACCTGGACTGTCCTTTTCTTCTTCTTCTTTTCCACTGATAGCAGGTATGTCTGTAAGAGTTGCATCATCGGGACCTGTAGCCCCAGTGACCTCATTGCAGGTTGTCTTTGGCACAGTAGCCACAAGCTGAAAGACACATAAAAAGAGAATATGACCCTGTACTATAATAGCCTTCAAATCTTATGTTGGTTTTAAATTACTACAATTTGTACTCTTAAAATGTTCACTCGGCCCAGCCAGAAGAGGACTGGCCACCCCTCAGAGCATGGTTCCTCTCCAGGTTTTTTCCTAAGTTTTAGCACTTAGGGAGTTTGCATCAGTTGTGGCGCATCAGCTGTAGCTTGCTCTTCGGGGTTTCAGGCTGGGTGTTTTGTAAAAGCACAGCGCTTAAATGATTGATTCAGTGAGCCAAATCAGTGGCTTTTCAATATCTTTTACCAAGTCCTACCTACATGTTTGAGAATCCAAAAATGTGTGATTAGAGCAACACTGACCTCTGTACCATCATCCCGAAGCTCTGGAACATTCTCGGTTTCCAGCACCACGCTTTCCTCTTTAGTCTTCACTGACTGCTCCTCTGTGATCGCTAGGGACCCTGACGACTCCTTCTCCTGGTCCTTCTCTCCTAGTTCCACTGCGCTCCCAGGGTCACCTGGGTCGACCTCCGTTGGAGTAGGGACAGCGAGCTCTGCTGGAGTAGGGTCAGCTAGCTCCGCGGGAGTAGGGTCAGCGACCTCCGCGGGAGTAGGGTCAGCGACCTCCGCGGGAGTAGGGTCAGCCTGGCTCTCGGCCTCCAGGGTGGATGTGGTGTTCGTGTCGTGGCCGGTCGACCCACTCGGCTCTGTGGCCTCTGTTGTGGTCACCTCAGCTGCGTCTTCCACCTCATCCAGAGTCACAAAGTCCTCCAGGTCAAAGGGCGTAGTCTCCTCACCAACCTCCTCACCCTCCTGTATGTTATCGAGAAGGATATCGTTAAAATGTCATTGTTGCCAGTTGGAATGTTGACTTTTCAAAGGAATTTATTCGTCTCAATGCATGCGATGAGTCACTCCATTTACAGCAAAATCATCTGCAAAGCACTATTTACCTGTTGTTTGATGCTCTTCAAGACAGGGGAGGTCCTGTTCTCTCCATATCCTCTCCTGGACTCAGACCGGGGGCTCCTCCCACTGGGCCGGCTCCCCTCAGACCTGGATCCGGATGACCCCTCCCTCTGACACTGCCTCCTCTCTCTCTCCCTCCTCTCTCTCTCCACCTTCTCCTCCTGAACCTTCCGCCTCTTCTCCCTCTGCCTCCTCTCGCTCTCCTCCCCATCGTGGGTCTTTCGCTTGGCGACACGTTCCCTTCCGGCGTCTGCCTTTTGGCCCGCGGGGGGCGCTGATTCCTGGTCCTTCTTGGCCTGCTCGGTGTTGGCTCTGCTGGATGACCGCGCCCTGCATTCCTCTAACAGAGCCTTCAGAATCTCTGGGGTCACCTTGGGTAAGGTAGGGGGGGACTGAACAACTAGGGGCTGCTTATCTGTAGGTTTGTCAGCTGGGTTCTTCTCTGTGGTATTCTTCGAGTTCGCTGAAGATCTGTTCCTGCTCTCCTGTCTTAAAGCCTCGATGACGGCTGCCATCACGGTAGGTGACGGGCCAGAGACAGGGGCTTCTGGGCACTTTTTGATCCCCGTTGTAGCCGTCTGAATAGCGGGGGTAGACCCCAAGGTGACCGGTTCTTTATCCTTGTCGGACTCCGCTGTTAAAATGTTAATGACCTTGTCGGTTGCCACACCTCCACTCTGACCTCCGGGCAGGACCTCGGGGTTTGGCGCCGCGACCTCCACCTGGTTCACCGCCATCTCACTGGGTTTCTCATCCGATCCTCCCAACGCTGTGGCCACCTCTTGATGTTCTGTTTTAACCTCCCCTCCTTCCTCCCTCTCCTCGTCATCTTCCCCAGCCTTCTTTCCTTCAACCGCCCCTGTCCCGGTCTCCACCTTTAATACTGACTGAGGCAGTGGCGGCTCCTGTCCATCAGGGGGCATAGTCCCTACTGCCTCTACACCGGCAGAGATGTCGCCTTTAAGAGTCTTAGCCTCAGGAACAGGATCGGGTTTCCATGTGAAGGAGAGCGGGTTGTTCTGGATAATGCAGGGAAACGTTTGGAATCGGTTGAAGACTTTCTGGGCCATGTCTGCCGTTTCCATCTCGAAGATGATCTGAGGGAGTGAGAAAAGACGACTGAATGGATGGGTGTGGCCATACTGTAGGGAACAGGTACACAGCCAACAAAACGCCCCTGGATACCCCCAACCCACCCGCCCCTCACCATGTCCTTCAGGGCCAGAGCCTGATGAACCGTGCCGAAGCGTTTAACCAGCCCACGGACTTCTGTTGGGCCGGAGGGCGTTTGTGGTACGTTGCTGACCACCAGAAGGCGTTTCCAGTCATCGTCGCCTGCTGCCTCGCCCTCCTGCAGGTTGACGACACATTGACATATCAGAGAAGACTGCAGAAACAATGTTTTACAGGCAATATCTGCAGCTGGAATTTATAAAATTCTATAATTTTCGTGATCAATGCAAGAGCCCCTGGAAGTACAGAAAAAGACTCACAGGATTCCTTGGTCCGGTCAACGACTGGAAAAGTGCCACCTGCAGCAATAAATGTCAGATTTTCTGTCATTGCTAGGTCGCGGAAACAGGCGGTTGCGGGAGCTGCAACGCCAAGCCCCTATGCAGCACTAGCGTTTGATTCCGGTTTCCTTCTCAAAACCCATTGGACAGAAAGCAACAGGTCCCTCCCATCTGACCTCCTCCACCAATGGGTTTTTAGAAGAAAACACTGACAGATGAAGGGCCAAGTCCAATTGAGAACATTCCAAGGCAAGATATTTTTGGGGAGATTAGTGTTTCTTTAGACTGTTTTGGAAGTACAGTTTGTGTGCAACAGTAACAAAACTCTACGCTTTGAGTCAAATAAGTTGGGCATTATATTGCTAGCAAAACTGGTTAATAGACTGCTGCATCTGTGCTTTTGCGTGATAAATGTCATTTAAATGTAAGTTATTTAAATACTGCCCTCTACCGCTTGGGTACCAAAGAAGCTGAGCCCTAAGTCAACCAATAAGGTCTTACCGGTCTGTTTAAATCCAACTCAAGGTTTGGTGGCAGCGGCATCATGTTCAGAACAGAGTCATTAATGAGGGCAGGCGTTTTTTCGTACGCCTTCAGCATCTCCTGGGCTGACTCCACGTCAGGCATAGTGACAACAGCCTGGGAAGGAAAATAAGATGAATTGAACGCATACAATACTTTCAAAACAGATGCTATTACCCCAAGTATCTTTCAGAACAATGACAGTGAATAGACTTAAAGGGAATTTAAACCCAGACATTTAAACATTGTAAACCAGCTGTTCTGAAACCTCGCCTTGAGGCCCCCAATTTAGTTTTATTTCTGAACTCTCGATTGATTCACCTAATCAAAGGGGTAATAATTAGTTGACTTTGGTGTGGCTGCTCTGAAGTGGTAAAAAAAAAAAGATTTAACAGAAACCCCAGTGCTACACTACAAAACCATAAAACACACAGGAAATGTGATGGTGAAGTGATGCATTCTGGGGTGTCTACCTCTTTAGGATCAGTGATGAAGAGGATCTTGACAGGGGTTCCGAAGGGCTCAGCTAGCTTAGTGATCTCAACCTCCAAGTCCAAGCAATCGCTGTCCGGAAGACCAGCAATCTTGACCACCCCTCTCTGAAAAGTGGTGTCAGTTCCACATGACACATTGACTGGAGCTGCCTTCTATACATGACGGTAAAACCAGGACATTTCTAGATAATACATTTTATCTGAGCTCTCTGTAGTAATAAAGCACCTCTGGAATTAAAATTCTCCTGAGTGGGGCAACTAGTTGTCAGAAATACCAGTCTTGACTGTTCATCTATCTTTTGAGTCTGCCTCTGTACACTTTCCCGACTTTCCCCACCTTCTCTCCTCCATTCTGGCTTCACCTGGCTACTTTGGGACTGACTGACTGGCTGGCTGGATATCCTGTGGCCAATCCTATCCCTCCCCCTGGCCCCGAAGATGTTGGAAAACCACGCTGGATCTCGTATGAAGTTCAGTAATAAAAATACAATGCGAAAGAGTGAAACAACTGCCAAAATACATTACCTCCTTGATCTTCTCCTGATCAACGCTGGTTTCTGTGGTGAAACAGACACACTGTCAAATTCCCCCCCTCTCGTCTGTAAGGTCTATCAAACATTATTAGTTGAATAATCAAGAGACCGAGGCTAGCCCACTTGTCCATTTAAAGAGCACTATTAGGCATGTGGTCATAGGTTGGACACTATATAGGGAATAGGGTGCTGTTTTGGACACCTTGAAGAACAATAATTATGTATTTTTACCTGGGCTTTTGATGGTTGAGTTGATATTACTGGGGTCCCTATTTGTTTGGGAAGCACCCACCACATGTCTATACAGAGCAATGAAATATGTGGAGAGAAAAAGAATACACACAAGGGGCGTTACACAAACAAATATAACACCACGATGGCCACAATCAATCACACCACTGGCCCTTTCATGAGTGGGAACCATGCATTCAACTTACCCCTTTATAATTACAGGTATTGAGGAGGTATTTGGATCCTCTGGTTTCTGCAGAGATAAAATACATGTGTTATGAATCATTACACACCCCATACCTTTCTATTAGCAAGGGATTAATTGGGGTTCACTTTTGTTGGAGGAAAGACTTATTACGTTGCTGGGCCAGAAACACAATCGAGCAACCTTTAATTTCTGGTCAGATGCTTTATCTGCCGGGCATCTTGCCAGGCATGGTAAACAAACCTTGTCGGAGAGGGTAATGGGATGATCCCGTATGGAGAGGGTACAGCACGCTGCCAAAACCTTTGCGTCTTGCTCGTTGTGCATGCACACGGTTGCCTGGAGAAATACTACATGTTCAGGATATTTCGTTTTTACAATCTGCTACAACATTATGTAATTTTCAACATTATTTTATCATAACACAGTTGGTAAGGCGTGATTAACCCACACGTCCATGTCCCAGTGTACTAACATTAGCATACTGCAGTGGCTCCTGGTTCTCCCCCGGCTCTTCGCTCTTTATGATGAGGACGTTGTCGACCTTGCCGAAGGCCTGAACCAGCGACACAACTTCCTGGTATTTGGCATCTGCAGGGAGGCCCGTCAGATAGAGCAGACAGGAACCCGGAGGCTGCTTTTTCAGCAGTTTCGGATTTGGCTTTAACTTCTTCTGTTGTGAGGTGCCGGATTAAGTCATATCAAGGAACAAAGGTTAAATACTGCTCTAGAAACAGAAGGAAATAAACAATACAGTCCGATCTCCACTTTTGCATCTATTTAACGCTCATGGTTGACGTGTTTTGATAGCTACGGCATAACCGTACAGGTTTTCCTCGATTGTCAAATATGTGCATAGCCATTTAATAACAAATTCTGATTACCTCAGAGCCTTGTCCAGGGGTGGCTTCCTTCCCGGGCGCTAGCTTGTCCCCAGGTTTGGCTGCCTTTTGAGAGGGGTGATTCCCAGACTTGCTGGTGGATGAACGTCCTCCAGAAGACAGGGAGGAGGAGCCAGTAAACCGCTTGGCCGTGTCCTCTTTTGAATGCGTCAGGCCACGGCTTGTAGAAACACCTGGATGTAGGAGCAAGACTTGATGACTGATATTACCTTGGTTCCAATAATGCAGCAGAAGGCACAAAGACTGAAGACAAGTTCACAGAAAATTCTGTGGTAAAGTAAAAAATTAGAATATAAAAATTCAGACTTTGGTCGAATTTTTTTAATGTTGTTCTTCGGCAGATGGGGAACAATTTGTGCAGAGTAAGTTTTGCCCAGTATATCGTTCGACAAAATCTATCTAATGTAGTATGTGGGCATTGTAA
This sequence comes from Esox niger, assembly GCA_016801105.1. NCBI lineage: Eukaryota > Metazoa > Chordata > Actinopteri > Esociformes > Esocidae > Esox > Esox niger. The sequence continues at coordinate 97,870 of JACXGJ010000793.1, read as the reverse complement.
TCAACTCTGTAAACTAAGCTGATTGTGCAGTTATTACTGAAATCTATCAATGGTTTGACAAGGTGATTCTAGAACATGCTTTTCCCCTGTACCCAGCATCCCTGCTTAATTGAATTTCAATTAGCCAGAACCCAGGATTTGAAAAAAAAAATACAGAAATGAGTTGAGGAAGATTATGAAAGACAGGTTAACTGTGCACGTTTTGTGGCTAATTGTCATGCACAGAATTTTTAAACTAGCTAATCGGCTGAAGTTAAAACCAGAATTCAACTGCGGACAGAATCCTATATCAAGAAAGAGCTGAGCAATTGAAGCTTAACCAAGAAGGCTTAAAGCCTATATCCATTTGCATTGATTCCCTGTCAAGGATTTGGCTTAGGCTATTTTACCCGAGGAGCCCCTACGTGACGGGAGGGGGCTGTATCGGCCAGAGGGGCGATGTCCATGTCCATGGGGAGGGAAGTGTGGGTGCCGGGGTGAGTGAGACTCTCGGTGACGTCGCACTGAGGTAGGCGGGGAGGCCCTTGTGCGTCGGTCTGGAGGTGGGGTTGGGGAGCAGGACAGGGAACGGGACACTGACCGGGAGGCGGAGCGGTCTAAGGAACGCCAGGTGGAACAGGCGTCCAAGCCCTTCCTAGTATGAGGAACAGAAAAACAACGACATTCGTAATGTACATTCATTCAAGACAAACAAGAGGTATGGCTGGCATGGTTTGGTGGGACTGGACAATCAGTGGTTTTCTTTGCATATCATTTCTTATAAACAACAAATAAATTCATTGTAAAAATATGAACAAAATATATTACGATACGATTTTTCAAAATCTGGTAAAATGCGTCTAGCAAAGTGTTCAAAAAACACGTATAACAAAGTGTTAAAAAACAGGAATTGCTCACCTCGGCAAGTCCGGTTTCCAGCCTGGATACCTTAGATGGGGAAAAACGAGGGATGTAAGCACATCAATCCACAAAACGACTGACTGATTAACCGACAGCGCAATTTGAAATGTTCTGGGGAAAAACGCTCACTTGTTGCGCAGATCTCTGCAGCTAGCTGTGTGGTTCACCGTGTTCACATGATAGGTCCAGTCCTGTGAGGAAACAAAGAATGTAGAGGGGAGGATACAAATGTTAGAAATCTTATCCGGCATGGATATAATTTCGGTACAACCGCATTACATTGTCAACTATGCACGTTTTTAGAGTATAGTAAACATTTCAGTTTCGCTGTCGATAACTCTAAGTCATCCATATCTTGATTGCTTTCCACAGTGAAAGCAATCAACCTGGTTGGCATAGATACTTATGGTTCTTGCAAGAAGCATCAAATTCCCATGAAAGTTTGAAAGAAATTTACATGCTGGCTGTGCACCAGGCTGCAATAGAAATACCAATATATCTTGAAAAATTGACTTGCTTGTAGTTATGAAAAAAACCACTGGAAATGTGTTGGTACAAAGCAGATAAGAAAATAATGGTTAATACAGTGCTCATCAGAAGTATTCAACCCCCTCAGACATTTCCATATATTATTTTGTTAGAACAAAAAATTTAACTGGATTTAATGCAAATCCTTCTAAAGTAATGACAAATATAAAATAAGTGACCGCTTAAGCATTCACCCCCTTTAGTCAGTTTTTCTTAGAGGGACCTTTGGCAGCAATTACAGCCATCAGCCCATTTGAATAAGTCTTTACCAGCTTTTTACAAATGGTCACCACTCAAGCACTGGCAAGTTGGATGGGGACCTTGGGTGAAGGGCAATTTTCAACTCTTTCCAAATACTGTCAATTGGTTGAGGTCCGGGCTTTGACTTGACAACTCAAGCCATTTCAGACTCGTCCTGAAGCCACTCCAGTGTTGTCTTGGCTGTGTGCTTAAGTCGTTGTTGTGACAAAAAACTAATCTTCACCCCGGTATGGGGTTCTCTTCAAGGACCTCTGCGTGTTGCTTCGATCATCCTCGCAATCCTGACCAGTCTCCCAGGCATGCCCATAGTAAGATGCTGCCACCACCATGCTTCACAGAGGGGACGGTGTTCAAGATGATAGTGCCGTGTTAGGCTGGCACCAAACACAGCTGTTATCGCTGAGGCGGAAAACCTCTACATTGGTCTCATCAGACCGTAGGACCCACAAACTCAACAATGGACCTCCATGTTAGTTGTTTTGTCATTCAGGGAATGACTTTGGCCCGGGACAGCAGGTGGGTGTTATTACTGATGAGGTCGAACAGAAAACCAGCATGTCAAACACCTCAATTGCATAGAGGTGAATTCTACTCAACTAACTGCATCTTCTAAAGACAACTGAACTGAAGTATGTCATAGCAAAGGAGGATAACACTTAAACAGCCAATTGTTTCACTTCATTTTAGTAATTATTTTAGAACATTTTCCTATTTTACCTTTCATTTTGACATCATTAAACAATGGCAAAACACTAAATTAATTTTGATTTGATGTTGTGACAAAATGCAGAAATATCCAAGGGGTTGAGTACTTCTGAGAACCACTGCCGGTAGTCCTCTTGACCAAAAATACGATACAGCATTTATAGCTACTATATATCCAAGCCTTCTGCAATCCTCTTCGTCTTCGCCATTAGCCAGATTTGGTCAGTTTGAAAAAATAAATACTGCAGTTTATTTGTGTGTTCATTAAAAAAAATTACAATTCAGTAACACCACGTACAAGTGTAATTACAGAGGAAAGGTTTGAAAGGAGGAAACCGTTTAATCCACTTCAATCCCATTCTTAAATTTTGGTATTTAACTGATCACACTACAAAGTTGTCCAGTTTACTGAAGAAACAGTACTCCTGGAAAAGGCCAATTTAAAGATTACAAAAATCAATCATTAACAGCAGAAGTGCAGCCACAAAGCTAGCCGTTATGAAGTAGCCTTATTAAAAAACAAAAAAAGTCTTTAAATTTTTAGCTAAATTTGTAGTGTCTGGGATTGTCGTAGTCCGAATGTAAATGGTACGTTTTAGTTATAAGTAATCAAAGCATTCATTATTCTTCAGACCAAATGTTGTTTTAAACATACAAAACAAATATGGATGTTATTCAATTAGATGCGTTATTTCAGATTTTGACATATGCTTAACATTTCTATCATTTTGTTGATATACTGAAAACAAAATGTATGTACAAAATAAAAATGCCAGTACTTGACATGTTACTTCGCAAATACAAAGATAGAACTAAACAGGAATGTATACACACACGTACCCATAGGAGTTATACACAAGCAACATAGAAGTTACCCAGCGGAAAGAGTTGAATTGTATGTGATGAACATGAAATGTTCAATGCATATCATTTAATTGGTTTACAATTTCCAATGAGGTGGTTAAATTGTATTTCAGTTAACTGACACTAATTCAAATGTGGAGGTATATTCTTAAGTGTATTGTTGTGGGAAGTTTTCAACTGTGCTGGGTCTTTAAAAGGTAACACAAAAACCCCCAAATCTCAGCTTAGCGAACATCATGTGCAGTACAAATACAGTACTCACCTTTTCCCGTTCACACTGCGTCTCACACAGGGAGCAGGTGTGGGGGTACACCTTTGGAGGGTCCGCAGAGAAATCACTTATCATGGTTGGCGTTGGAAGGCTCTTGGGGGCACCAGAGATGTGTTTGTATTCTGAGGGTCTGGTTGATTTCAAAGAATCACTTCTGGCCTCAGATGATTGCTTCATTCTGGGCACGTCGCGTTCCGACCGAGATCTTGGCGGTAGCTCTCTGGCAGGTGTACGTTTGCGCTTGGGAGCGCTGGGACTTGGCGTCCGCCTCCTGTAGTCTTTGTTCTCTCTGTATTTTTGCGAGTGGGGGGAGCCTTCGCTGGAGCGGCGTCGCCCCGGGGATTCAGCTTTACGTTTCTTGTACTCGGCTTTTGTCGGGCTCTCCTTGGGAAGTGGCTCGCGTTTGTAAGACTCTTTGCCCTCCTCCGCCGCTCTGCTTGCATGGCCATAGTCGATGACTTTGCCCGCTATTTGCGCCACGCTCAGAAAACTTGGAATGTCTGGCGAACATGACAGCGTGGGACGCAGCGGAGGTGGAGAAAGGCGAGGTGGTGGCGGCCGGTCAGAAAAAGGCGGGAGATTTTCAGAGAATGTGGGAGGGGGGTCTGTCGTTCGGGTCGTTTTTTGTATTTTTATGTCCCGAAGGATTAAGGGCAGCGTGTCAGGAGTTAGCTGATCATCGGGGTAATGGCTGAGAAATTCGAGGTCGTCATTCGACAAGCCGAAGCTGGCCAGGATACTGCCCGCGCTTTCCGGTACGTACAGATTCTGCATGTCGCCGCCTTGCGGACGTCCCTGCTCAGAAACGGGCACGTTCCAGCTTTGCATGCCACTACCCAATGGCCTGGGGTTAGGGTCAGCGTGGGGGTGTGACAACTGCTGGGGCTGCTGCTGCCGTTGCTGCTGTTGATTGGCGGCAAAGACGTTATTGGGAGGCTGGTATTCGGACCACTCCCGATCTTGCCTCTGATATGGCTGGTTGTCAGAAGAGAGTGGGATGAGGTTACTGCTGTTTGAATAACCGGTTTCCGACCTATGACCTTGACCGCCCCCGGGCAGGCGGGGATCCGCGCAATGCTGCCGGGAGATCTGGGGCATCTGGTTGGTCAGGCGGGTGTCCTCATGCCTCCCGCCTTGAATGCAGACCGAGATGGCCGACTCCTGCTTCTCAGGCAGGTGGGTGGGCGGCGGGAACCGACCCACCGGGTAGCTGTTCATCTGGGGCATGTTGCCACCCATAATGTGGCCTGGTTGTTGCGGTCGGAATGGCATGCCCCTGGGCCTGTTAAAGGGAGGCCCCTGTTGCTGGTACATGATGGAGGCGAGTGGCTGCGTGTTACTTTCGTTGTTGGCGGCTGCTGCTGTTTGGAGAAGGTTGAGCAGGGCCAGTGGCTGGTTGCTGAGGTTACTGGCTACAGAGATGGCAGTGAGCTGGCGCAAGATAAGCTGAGCTTCGATCTGGGCCAGGCGGAGTGCCAAGGCCGGTCCTGAGAGGAACGGCGCCCCCTGGCTGCTGGTAGCGAAGATGTTGGCTGCTCCTCCACGGAAGCAGATAGACGGCAGTAGAGGAGATCGACTGTCTGTGAGCAACGCAAAGCTGAGAGGTGGAAAGCAGAGACAGGATTACAGATGCTGGGCTTCCTTACATTAAAATGGTGGATTATACTGCATCTTCTTTTAGATACTTTAGAGAGGTCCCAATGTACTGGGAGATAAATGCGTCTAAGTTTGCACTGTTTCACCGTTTTTTGTTTCCTTTTAAAATGGAGTGGCTGGGAAAATTCCATCATCTTCATCTTCTCTCAACCATCTTGCAGTCATGCTCTTTTGCAGAGTGGAAAAGCAAAGCAATGTTACGTAACTAATCAACAGCACCAGACTTACCGTCAATTTGGTTCGAGGAGAAAAAAAGACTTACCATGTTGGCTTGTTTTTGTAAATATATAACGAATTTGTCTAATAGTAAGTGGTTACTAGCCTATAACTCAAAATGCAAAAACTGTATGCCTTATTTTAAGTGAAAAAAAGCAGAAGGGTTTATGATGTCACTTTTTGGAACTGGCCACTTACTCATTTTCTGGGTGGGTGTCAACATGGGGCTGAGTTTCATGCTTAAGCTACATATACTTTTTGTGATTTAAATTATGTCAAAGAAAACAGGCCATCACTTTACCCTGCACTACTAAATATTCTGAAAAAACACTACCCCCGACTAAAAAACATTTATTATTTTTAGATTTTGTGTGGCTACCGAAGAAAACAACAACGGTGTAGAAAAAAAGAGCTATCTATACAATATGGGAAACCAATTTGGTATTGCTTCCCTCTATACGTAGATTCAGTGTCAATATAAAAGCAATAAACATGTTATAATGCACTCAGGTTGCCCCAATGTAACACTGTAAGAGTAGGGGAGACGTTTAATTTCAAGTAATTTTTCTGCTGCTTTTGTTTTATGTTGTTGCTGTATTATGAATATAATACAGAAAACATTTTACACAAGTTCATTTCATTTTATATGATGTTGACCAGATTTGAGATGAGGGAAAAAATATAAATAAAAATACTACTAATAACATCTCTATAAATATGAAAGCAGCTGTATTAAAAAAAGCACGACAGATTGTTGAATTCATAGTTAAAGGCAACCAGGAAAAGGCTAATTTTGTTAGTCAACTTCTGCGACAGCCTATTAGGTAATTAGGCTACAGATCAACCTAGCCATATTGTACATCTCCATAGAGTTGAGTGCCGGAAGCAGACGTGTGAGCCTTTAAACGCTTAAATGCTGTGCAATGAACCTTCAGCTGGAGGACTTCATACATGAAAACTGCTCACCCAGACCCAAGCAAACTCTCGGTTTCCGGCCCAGCGCTCCTAAACGCTAAGCAACCTGCCATTCCTCAGATCAACAATTTAAAAAGAATAACCTAATCACTGTACTGTTTGAATGCAAAATGACCTCAAGTTAGCAACATACTGTGACATCACCCATTAACGGACTATATGCACAATACACATTAAACTATTGCTTATGTGTATTTACCAGATCACAGACACCGATGGGCCCTTTCCCACTAAACTGTACGCGTCTGATTTTTCACTGTGTCATGTTTTCATTTATTCACTTCAAAATGTGCAACAGAACAGTACACACAAACAGTGGGCATTTTCACTTTAACTATTTACATATACCTTTGGATGGGGGGGGTTATGTGGTTGCATACTATGATATATTTCACAATGTATTGTATCAACAAATGGGTTGTTTTCCAGAAACTAGCCGATTTCAGTACTGATTTCCAGGAATGAGCCTGCCCTTCCAACTTCGATGGGTGAAAGTGACTGGTTCAATGTCAGATTTCAGTGACTGCCACCATGAATAAAATAATGAAATATAGCATTTAATGAATTCTATCATTAGTAATTTAAACGTTTATTTAATTATTTCATGGTGTAAAATCGTCCCTAAATTCCTCCATATCCGATCAGCACTGATTGGTACAAAACAAAATTTCTAGCTACAGAAAGAATTGTCGGCTATGTAAAACAATGATAGAAGTGATTCCGCCACTCTCATAATGCTCCAACAAAAATGTAATAAAATAAAACGCTGAGATTTTCTTTTTACGGCTGTGTAAAACAGCCATATTAACGCAAGCTAGTTAGTAACCGATTGAATTCAACTACACCAAGAAGTAGCTGTGTAATCGGATACGTTAACTAGCCGCTACTGAGTGGGCATCATGCACCATCAGCATAAGAACATTGGTTCCAAGCATAGTCAGAACTGTAGATATCGCTATAAGGTTCCATGCATGCACATATTGAGAATATTAGCTAACTGAAACAAGGTTCATGTCAACAGCTAAAACGATTCTTATTGAAACAAGGTTCATGTCAACAGCTAAAACGATTCTTATTGAATCACGACACAGCAATAGAGTTGGACCTGCTGTTGTTAGTAGTTAGATTGCTAATATTACGTCGTTTATCTCCAACGTCACCTAAATAGTGGCCATCAGATATCGCTACAGTACAATATAGCAAGCTTGATAACGAACGTATTTGAAGGCCTTAACGTTAGATAATTCTATGCTGCAGTGTAGCTAAAACTAAGCTACCTAGCGTAAGTAGCTAACGGTAACAGGAAGCTGATTCAAATCTTTTTTTTTTATCGCCAACAGTACAATTACACCTCAGTGCATTTGTTTGTGAGACCATCATATCCTTTTAAACCTTGCATATGTGTATAAACATGCACAGATTAAATAAACCAATAAATATTTTTTAGGCCAATGGTACTAAGTAGTCACAGGCTTACTAGGCCTAGAAATGCCGCGATGCCAGCATTAGGGTATTGTAGCATTTCTCTTAGAATGACTACAACAGCTATGATTGCCATCTTTGACGTTGGTTAGTCTGTTTTTGAAAGCAATCGGTCATAACATACCTGTCGAAAAGTATGTGTGTTTCTTTGTCTTTGTAGCACCTGTAGAAAGCAACTCTTCCCAGCGATAAGGGAAATGCCCGCTATTGCAAGCGCGACGCGTATACACCGCAAACATAGGCAGAACCTTGGAGGCAGCTCTCGCCCAGTGAATTTCCGCAACACTAAAACGCGGTGTTGCTGCCTTCTACTGGTCGGTGTGGGAAATTCACCGTTTGTCCCAGATTGAAAAAGGTCATATGGCAAAAAAACAACTACACTATTACTCCACTAAACTCTGCTAACCACCTCTACCCTTAGTCTATTTTGGCCCTAACCGGTCCCGTGCGGCTGGTATCCGAGACAAATCGTTGCTATACCCTGTGGATGGTGCTTGATTTGACCGAATTTCCTCCTACATCACAACAATGACGCAAAGCAAAGCTCCAAACTATGCATGAATTATTTCCGGAAGAAGCAGTCAGATGGTATTCTGTATATAATTGAGTGGCCGGCACTGTCACCGGATCTCAACATTATTGAGCAGCTTGACCGTATGGTATGTAAGAAGTGCCCACCAAGCCAGTCCAACTTGAGGGAGGTGCTTCAGGAAGCATGCAGTGAAATCTCTTCAGATTACCTCAACAAATTGGCAACTAGAATGCCAATGGTCTGCAAGGCTGTAATTGCTGCAAATTGAGTATTCTTTAATGAAAACAAAGTTTAAAGGACACAATTATTATTTTAATAAAAAAATCAATATTTGTAGCCATGTCAATGATGGTATTTCCTATTAATTTAGCTGTTTTTCCTATTCAAACTCATTTCATGTACGTTTTCATGGAAAACAGACATTTCTAATTGTTCCCAAACTTTTAAACCGATAGTGCATTTCTGTGATAGAATCCTTGGATAAACAGAGGACGAGAGAACGAGAGATAGCAGGTTGATTTAGATCACATGTCACACATACATCTGAGCTAAGTAACACATTTGATACCTGAAACATTTAGAATCAGAAACACATGATACATCTCTTCTGGCCCGGTAATCAATATAGTAATGAAGTACGATCATTATGTGCTGAATGTATGCAAAGTTTTCTGTCAAGGACTTTTGTCGTGGTGGGGTCAAAATCCCTTTCAATCATATTTCTTGTCAGAATGAGTATCTATTTCCATCACCGACTGTACAGGCGGTGGGCAAAGTTTTGTCGAGCACGTCTGTGTCCCCCAGTCGCTGATACTGGAATTGGAGACATGTCGTGTCGGAGGCAGATTAAAACCGTAGAGGTTTTTTGTTGGGGTTGCCATATAATGCAACATATTAACACCCTTCCTATCTGACTCCCATGAGGTGTCTCCACATGCTCAGGGGTTGTCTTTCATCCGCCTCTGGGAGTCCTACCACTCATCACCCGACATGTTTCACAGAGTTCTACAGCGTCACCGTTTCAGAACGGTGACCAACGAGGTGAAAGATACATTCGTCAGTTGTAAATTGACCCGGCAGCCCTCTGACTGCCAGTGCCTGTTTTAACCTTCAGCCACACCACAATCATTATTTATTAGACAGATTATTCAAACACCCGTCTAAATGGATAAACAAATGGCCTGAATGTTGACAGTGCTAGCTAACAAATTAATATTCATGTATGGCAACTTACATGTGTTGTTAGGAATTTGCATAAGCATGTAATAACAAGCTAAAGGCTATTCAGGGTCAGTGATGGTGGAATGCATGTTCATACTAATAAAATAGTCAATATATACATTAACTGACGACTTGCTAACAGTTCAGTTCTCTAACCTAACAATGGACACTTGGAAAATAACAACTTCACTTCGCCACAGTCACAAATAACACATGCTTCTTGCTACCAGGACTAAATATCACAGCCTGACTATTCTCTATCCCTGCTCATCTAGTGGAATGAACCCAACACTGCCTTAAATCATCAACCCAGCATACTTGGATTACACGCTCTTAGAAGGAACCGTGCATGGCAGAATCTTTCGGGGATCTAAAAATTGCTCTGCCGTGGAACATTTCCAGGTCAACAGGCTTCCTTGAGGAACCACTCGAGGAATGTTTTTCTGATTTAAGTGACATTTTAAACCTTTTTAATAATATATTGCAGAGGCAGCAGCCTATCAGATTGGGTATGTGGCATTTCCTTCGGCCACACATTAGTGCACATGTCATTCTTTCTCATCATGTTATGTTTTACATAGCAAGTTTACATTGTTTTTAAATATTGATTCGTATTACATATTATTTAATATAATGCTAAAATTGCTAAATGCATATAGTAATAAAATGCTAACCATCCACGTGTATGGATATGAATAGGCTCCTGAGGTATTCCGACGCCTCTGTTAGCTTAATTGAACCTAGAAACCCCTTAACTTAACCGAAGGTGCAACTATGAAATATTGCCTAGCAATAGTTCCTTGAAAGTCTCAAGGTGTTCTTGAGGATATACCAGTTTAAATTAGTCACCTAATTCTCAATTATTCAAAATCCAGTAACATCCCAGATGTTATGTCATTTTCTAGAAATTTACATAATATAATATAAAAATGGAACTTTTCCTGGAATCTAGAGATACTAAGAACATCGTTCAGAATCCTGCAACCTGGATTTATGGAAAACCAAGGTATTTGGAATAAGTAAACAGAGTACTGAATACCAGTAAGCTGCCGTATGAGTTTAGTTGTTGTGGCTGTCATAAGCCTACCCTGGGTGCTGTAACAAATTCATATGGCAGATAAGGGGAATGTACTACAAGGTGGCAGATTCCTACAAAGCAGGGGCGAGAAGGGCATGTCGGGTGTAAAGGCACATGGGCAGGGTTTCAAATTAACCTTCGAATGACGAGAGAAGACTCTGACGTGATTTGGAGCAGACAGGTTGAAAATAATATATGTGGCTAGAAAATATCTGACCCTGGGCCTAGTGGTTAACTTCTAACGCCAACAATATTTTGTAAATGCATGCAGGGCTTTGTTACCTGCCTATAATGTTTCAAACAGCCTTATAGGCAGGGAACAAATTGAGCTTTGTCACCTATTAATACCCCTCAGTAAACTTACTTGATGTTCCCAAACGTTCGCACTCTGCCTGGACAACTGCTACTTTCTAACGCACCCAAGAGGATAAAACTGGATTAATTACTTGGTGTAACACTCAATACCTGCCCCCCCCAAATCTCACAGAGTTGATTGGTCATCAAGAGTTACATGCAAATTGTTGAAGAATACAAAGGCAATAAGAGATCACAGAACATATTTCAAGACTCTCTTACATTAGCCAATTTCTTATTTCAATCAAATTAATTGGGGTTAATTAAAATGTTACAGTCAGGCATTGGTTGCAGTCAGTGCATTGTGTTCAGGTTTGTTGCTAGTGAAATATGACAGGCGGATGAAAAATTAAAAGTGTTTGTTTACTTTTGCCTTGTAAATTTCTGCTGATCTTTCTAGCTAGTTAATGGCATATGTGAGCGGTTATGCACAGGTTGTTTGACTAGGACTGGTGTCCAAAAGAGAAGACTATTGTAGTACTTACATATATCTAGTAAAATGTCTAATTATTTTTGCTATTTATCTATAATTTGTTATTTTGTTACTGACTGTAAACAGTTGCGTGACTAAGATGGCCCATGTGTCCACATTCCACAACCGCCATCCAACCAACCTGAACAACAAGTCAACCATCCTCTCAAGAATGGTGCAAAGTCACTCCTAAACTGTGTGCAAAGCTGGAAAATACCCACCCCAGAAGACTTTAAGGGATTTTTACGGCAAACAACTTTCTATCGAAAGTGTATGCGTGGAGGTTAGATACCTATGAAAGCAAAATATTAAAGTTATAGAATCTTCTCACGAATATGTCCCAACATAAAACCAATGTCAGGGTACAAAAATTGAGTTTGAGTTACAGTGTTTTAAAATAAAATATGCGACAAAATGTCAACGGACCATTCTTAATTCAGTAGAGAATTGGTCCGGGGTTTGAATACAGTGTGGTTTATTTAATTTAAAAAAGTTCTTTTTTATCGTGACTTTTCCTTGTCATCTCAAGGCTCCCCTGGTAGCTGTTTGAGTCTCCCTTGGGGTTCTGGACCATCCTGTTGAGAACGGTTGCTTTAAGAGACTGAAAACGAAGCACCAACCAAGCGATAGTTATGCACTCAAGTGCCCATCACGAGTGCTTAGGGCATCTTTTTTAGGACTCCTTTTATTTTTAGATCCATGTCCCGTGGTTGGAGACGTCGAGTGCTGATCACTCTAACGCTAAATGTCCCAAATGCCACCCTGTATTGCATAAAGTAGCTCAATACTTCTCACTATAAGCAGTTGACTCTTTAGGGATTACGGTGTCATTAGGAACACAAAAGTGTGAAGGAGGTCACTGCTAAGACTGGGAAGAACCCCCCACAATGCAATAGTCAGAGCCTACATCTGTTTTACAGTTATTTGGAGACATGCTGTCATGTCCTTTAACGGGTTGGCCCTAACCTGAAAATGTTGTACTTAATATGCTATAAATCAATTATATGCAAATAGTTTAATAACTATGTTAGGGATTTTTACTCCTGGTAAATACTTTGCTAATTTATGCAGTTCTGGGACATGTTGTGACATTTCTGAGGAAATAAAATGGAGCCCAGAGGATCCTGATGACAAGTCACATTTATTTATTTTACTACAGGCTATAGAATGTTGGGCATTTAATAAGAACCTCAGAAGGGGTTTGTCTTTGATAAAGGAAAATTATAGTCCATCTCTGTGCCATAGTGCAGCACAGCGACCACACCCAAAAGGTCGTCCCCTCATGAACGGGCATCTTAAAGGCCACGCAGACTGTGTTTCATTTCAAGTGTCCTGTGATTACCATGTATTCATATTCAGTTTCATCTAATTGCGGTCACTAATTTGGTATCCATGACACATTCAGAGTGATGTCCCAAGGTGTCTGGGTACTGTGTGTTCTGCTGTGTAAGATATGAGATGAGATGTAACAGAGCCCCATTGGAATAAACTGGACCTTCAGGCCACTTTCAACAGGTGAAAATTAATTAGTTGTCACATTAATTGAATTTAGACTAAGGTGACAGATGGGCTGAAACCGTTTATTACAGGTTTGTCAAAGCACAAAGGAAACGGACAACATGTTAATCAGCGTGTATGTATTTTAATAAAGAGATATAGCAATACTTCTTCTTCATATCTATATAAATGCTGACTCTAGAGGGAATTTTCCCCTTCATTTTTTGACAATTTTGACCTGGCATAAACACTTGGCCTACGAAAGCATTACGGAATCATTACCATCATCACTGGTGTTGTTGTTATTGCTGTTGTCAGGTATTGATTTATAGATTCCCTGACTCACAAAGATGTCAAACAACTCCCTTGAAAGATGGTGTCGCGGCTGTCTTAAGCACTTTGATTTATGCCTTTTAGTTTACAAGGCCAGTGTGGTGAAAAGATAGAGTCCAGTTTAAAGCTGTGTGAGAGAGTCAAAATCCCCTTGACCTACAGTGGCCCTGTCATTTTGCATATATGTACATATATATAAAAATATATTTTATGGTTTCTTATGTGGCTCCAACATGGCTGACCTTTCGGGAGTGTTTATTTCTGGTCCGCCGCAACCCATGGCACGACGCGTCAGTGAAATGCAATGCAGCTTCATGAGCTGTGAGTTATGCAAGTCCATACTTTGGGTTTTTATGATCATTTTAAAAGAAAAAAAATATCCTGACTCGGTTCAACAAAATAATCTGTCATCTGAACATCTTTAACCAGAGCACCGACGACATTCGTTAAACGCAGCTTTTCCTGGACTCTGGCCCACACTAACAAATTCTGGAAAATACACAGAACGAGCGGGTGGTTTCCTTTCTGTTAAAACCCTTTAGGTGGTGTAAAGTTAAAGATAAGCTGTTGTGTTTGGCATGATATTGGCTCTTCATGGGCCTTGAAGTAGGGGGCCGCAAATACAGTACAGGGGGTGTTAACAGGGAAACGGGTGGATTGTAAGGCTCAGTAAGCGTCAACACTCATCAAGGGCCGAAATATAGCAAGTCAGAAAGGTCGCGCTCTTTACAGTGCTTTTACATGCCTTCGCAAACTCGTTACGACATTCAAGGCCTAAGCCCTTGGACTAGATCGTTAAAAAGTGTTTTTAAAGGAATGCGACAGACGATAGCTCCCTCGTCTGCCTCACATGACCAGCGCGTGGAAGGCAAATCTTAAAAATCCACTTTGATTTGTGACGGGGACACCACTATCCCCCATCTGCCCCCTTTCAGAGACACTGGTAGGGAATAGTTGCTGACTGCCAGACGGTGGAGCAGGTGTTGTTTTTATGGCAGTTATCTATTTTCCCTAAAGATGTTCTCATCAGATAGGAGGAAACACTGTCACAATATTTTCTACATTTGCACTCTCAGTCAAAACCCAGAGGAAACTCCTTCCGGACCAAATAAAGGGCTGGACTATAAACATCTTATTTGTTTGTTTACAGTGGAATACTATGGAATAAGTAAGATAAGAGATTAACAAAAAAATCGTCACAGTATTTGGAATTTACTACACAGGAATCACACTAATTCTTGGTCTTACAAAATCATTCTTGATATATTTAGAGAAACATCACCTTCATTTAAATGGTAAATTTCATATTACTTCAGGAAGTAACATAGCAACATTATGCCTAAAATGAGAGTAAATGATCAATCCTGTATTGGACTCATCACAAATAATCACATCTATTTATTAACGCTTTTAGCTAGGGCAACATTATTCACTGAATGATCATTACTGACTGGTGTGGAAAAGAGCTGTGTGTTGGCCTTCAAATGAAAGAGTGATGACAAGCTGGAGGCCATGAGACAGCCCCTTAGCTTGCAGCTGTCTGCACCAAATTAAATAGTCAAGTACACAGCATGCCGTGTTTAAATCCATTCAAAGCACCCCAGTGTTTTTAAGCTTATCCTGAAAGCAACAGCCTTGATAAAAAAATGTTTTATACAAGACATTTGACCTGCTCATTTTACTAGTAGTTAAGATGCAACATTGAACCACACCAATGAATGAGCAACAGTATGTTGAGTCACAATATTAAAAATTACCAAGACTTGTGGTTGAATAAGCAAATTCATTATTTTCAACAACCAAAACAGATTTAATACCATTTTGTTTAAATTGGTAGTGGGGTAGCAGTCCTCATTTGTAACAGAAGTAGCAGTTCTGATTGGTTGTAGAGTTTAGAAGTTCTGATTGGGACTAGAGATAAGGATTTCTGATGGGTAGTAGATGTAGCAGTTCTGATAGTTAATAGTTGTAGAAGTTCTGATTGGTTATGTTTGTAGTTTGGATTGGTAGTAGAGGTTAGCAGCTCTGATTGGTAGTAAAAGTTAGCGGTTCTTATTGGTAGTAGATGTAGCATTTCTGATTGATAGTAGAGGTTAGCAGTTCAGATTGGTAGTACAGTTTAGCAGTTCTGATTGGTAGTACAGTTTAGCAGTTCTGATTGGTAGTACAGTTTAGCAGTTCTGATTGGTAGTATGGGTAGCAGTTACATTGAACTTAGCCATTGAATGTGTTCCATCCTACTCCACAAACATGCAAACGCAAACCCGCAACTATCAGAATATCTTAGTGTGTGCAGACTGCAATTCCAAAAATGTGTCAAATCTAGGACACAAATAAGTTCTGTCACATGTGGGATGTTCTTTTGGTGCTGAACCCTTAATTAAAATTAAGTGTTTTGTTACTTTGGAGCTGCAGTCTGTACACAATAATTGCTTCTTAATGTTCTTCCCTAATCCACAACAAACGTTTGTAATCAATCCTAAAGGAAATATACTCTCAAACCATGAGTCCATTACAGGGTGCAGAAAACTGCAATTTTACTCTCCATTTCCGCTTACAGTCAATTTCTCCCCTTTGACCCTGAATTCCTTTACAGCCCCTATATTCTTTCCTCTGACCTCTGACCCCTGAACCAACTCACTGGTTGCCTTGTTTGGTCAAGGCATTAAATGCTGGACCTCTCTGCTGCTGGCCCGTGTTCTTGACCCGGTTCTTCTTAATGGTCTTCTGCATCTCCTGGCCGGACAATCTATGTCACCGAACAGTGGGAACTGGTCCCAGACAAAAACTGCAGTTGGTACTGTATGACCTGGGCAGGTGTAGATCCAGGCTGATTAAAGTTGTAAATATCCAACTTGAGGTCATTTGAATCTTCACACTCCAGAACTCTCATATACAACTTGTTTATTTTGAATTGATCATTGTTCGCCGTTCCTCACTCATGCTTGCTTGGTCTCGGTATCTTTGTGTTTCTCTCTCTCACTGGCACTTGTCTACTGCCTCTCCCGCTCCCTCCTCCCTCGCTTATTTCCCAGGGTCACTTGGTTTGCTCATCATCCGGCAATCATTCTTTCTCACAGTTTTTTCCTTACCTACAACTGTCCACTCTGTTTCTTGCTCCTGTATCTGCCTTTGCTCCTCCCTCTCTTCCCGGTCCTCCCCTCTCCACACACAAGAAACAGACGTCTATGAAACCCAGCAGAGACCCAATGCTGACCCCGTGTGTAAGCTTTGTGCAGGGAACCCAATCCAAACGAGTGCTTAATCAGCTCAGACAGAACCGATTGAAAAGGGATCTCCACCAGGAAAATACAATAAAATCCTTGGACCGGCCAGTCAACCATTCATGAAATACAGTGGGGAGAACAAGTATTTGATACACTGCTGATTTTGCAGGTTTTCCTACTTACAAAGCATGTAGAGGTCTGTAATTTTTACCATCGGTACACTTCAACTGTGAGAGATGGAATATAAAACAGAAATCCCGAAAATCACATAGTATTATTTTTAAATACTTAATTTGCATTTTATTGCATGACATAAGTATTTGATCACCTACCAACCAGTAAGAATTACGGCTCTCACAGACCTGTTAGTTTTACTTTAAGAACCCTCCTGTTCTCCACTCATTACCTGTATTAATTGCACCTGTTTGAACTCGTTACCTGTATAAAAGACACCTGTCCACACACTCAATCAAACAGACTTCAACCTGTCCACAATGGCCAAGACCAGAGAGCTGTGTAAGGACATGAGGGATACAATTGTAGACCTGCACAAGACTGGGATGGGCTACAGGACAATAGGCAATTAGCTTGGTGAGAAGGCAACAACTGTTGGCGCAATTATTAGAAAATGGAAGAAGTTCAAGATGACGGTCAATCTCCCTCTGTCTGGTGCTTCATGCAAGATCTCACCTCGTGGGGCATCAATGATCATGAGGAAGGTGAGGTATCAGCCCAGAATTACACGGCAGAACCTGGTCAATGACCTGAAGAGAACTGGGACCACAGTCTCAAAGAAAACCATTAGTAACACACTACGCCGTCATGGATTAAAATCCTGCAGAGCACGCAAGGTCCCCCTGCTCAAGCCAGCGCATGTCCAGGCCCGTCTGAAGTTTGCCAATGACCATCTGGATGATCCAGAGGAGGAATGGGAGAAGGTCATGTGGTCTGATGAAACAAACATTTAGCTTTTTGGTCTAAACTCCACTCGCCGTGTTCGGAGGAAGAAGAAGGATGAGTACAACCCCAAGAACACCATGCCAACCGTGAAGCATGGAGGTGGAAACATCATTCTTTGGGGATGATTTTCTGCAAAGGGGACAAGACGATGGCACCATATTGAGGGGAGGATGGATGGGGCCATGTATTGCGAGATCTTGGCCAACAACCTCCTTACCTTAGTAAGAGCATTGAAGATGGGTCGTGGCTGAGTCTTCCAGCATGACAACGACCTGAAACACGAAGCCAGGGCAACTAAGGAGTGGCTCTGTAAAAAGCATCCTAAGGGCCTGGAGTGGCCTAGCCAGTCTCCAGACCTGAACCCAATAGAAAATCTTTGGAGGGAGCTCAAAGTTTGTATTGCCCAGTGACAGCCCCGAAACCTGAAGGATCTGGAGAAGGTCTGTATGGAGGAGTGGGCCAAAATCCCTGCTGCAGTGTGTGCAAACCTGGTCAAGAACTACAGGAAATGTATGATCTCTGTAATTGCAAACAAAGGTTTCTGTACCAAATTTTAAGTTCTGCTTTTCTGATGTATCAAATACTTATGTCATGCAATAAAATACAAATTAAGTATTTAAAAACCATACAATGTGATTTCCTGGATTTTTGTTTTAGATTCCGTCTCTCACAGCTGAAATGTACCTATGATAAAAATTACAGACCTCTACATGTAAGTAGGAAAACCTGCAAAATCAGCAGTGTATCAAATACTTTTTCTCCCCACTGTATGTGAATGTATCCCAGGTGACGCAGAGGGCTAAGGGGCACGTGTGAATGTGATCAGGGAGAGGCGCCCTCCCCCCCCTCCCCCCCGGAATGTATGTCCAGCACAGGGGGAACGTCCTTAATTAAGCATGGCCTTGGTTCAGGGGTGAAGGGCTTTCGGAGGAAGCGGCTCACGTGGAGAAAGAAGGGTGACGCTACGACGTGAATCTTTCTTTCCAGCAGCTGTCACTGAGCATCAGGGATCTGTTTTGATGCAGCGACAGCTATTACCAACACTGTATTAGCACTCCTCTATTATTAATATTTCACACTTACTTGAGAAATAGAAGCATTTTATGAAAATGTCATATGGTTTCCCTGGAAGTGCTGACTGCGTTAGGCAGCTAAAGAAAGTTCCAGAAACGTGTATGTCCCTCAAAATGCTCTCTGATAATCATATACAACTGCTGAGTGATTTGAGTGATGATGCTTATTTTTCTACTTGTGCCAACATTTAAATCACATAGGAGGAATGTTTGTGTTGAATGTGTGTGTATGTTTTTTGTGTATGCATAATTAACATCATGTAAATGTAATGTTTTTTTCCTTAATATGTTTCCAGTGTCCACATCTATATTATGTAAATGATGCCTCCCGTGACTGGGAAAAATAATCCAGGACAAAAAGCTTTGCATACACACATCTAGGTATTATACTATAAGGTTAGACTGAACCTTCTTCTGGAGAGAAAAATACAACTATCACTAATAAAAAAAGGTAAGCCATCACAAAAATCTAGGAAAGGTAAATAACCAATTCAATGTCAATGAATTTCCTGTCATCTTCCTTCAGGTTTTCATTTAGTCTTTTTGAGTAAATTTTCTCATTTGACTTTTTGCGTTACATAAATGTTGTACTATGTTTTGACTGATGAATAAATAAGGTCTTATTAGGTCTGGAATTCCTTCATCAGCCTCACATGTTGATGCACTGAAAAAGTTTGAGGCGTATAGTTGCGATTCTGATTTGCGATTTTTAGTCCACCTAGCTCCTCGAAAACATTCAGGGGCATTTTGGGCTTTAATGGAAGCTTTTGTAATGTGCTAAGATTCACCGTTGCTATTGCCTGTAAAAAGAATTCAGTAAACGGAAGGATTATTTTCATATTGCACAACTGTAGCTCTGACTGTCTATGGTACACAGGTCAATGGTGAATTAAAGACGGACATGTTCTTATTTGATTGAATTCACTATAGCGTTTATTATTTGTCAAAATTTGCTTACACATCCAGCATATATTACTATAGAATTGTAAAAAATGCCTTACTCTATGTCATTACACAATATGAAAGTATAAAAACATGAAAATTGACCATCCCTTGGCAATGACAGATATACATTCAATGATAATCTCGGTGGTCGCATGTAAGAAAATGTTACCAAGGGCTTCATGTTGTTACTGTGTGTATTAAAAATATGTTTATAGAATTTCATGTGGTTAAAATGTTGTCAGTTCCACTTTTAGTGAACTTTGCCCTTATTGTGCTATTTCCTTTCTCTCATTTCAGAGTGGGCCTGGATATTGTTCCATTATAGGATGAATGACTCTTCAGAAAATGTCACCTACCCCTGGATTGAATGCCTGGACCGTGGCTTTGTTGAGCCTGTGATTTACCAATGCACCCAGGTCCTGTGCTTCCTCCTGGGGACCCCGGCTCTGGTCTGGTGCCTCTGGATCTCTCTGAGTGGAAGTCCCTCTGGAGGTCTCAAACCCACCCTGGTCTTCCCTATTAACCTGTTTATGGTGGAGCTGGTGATGTGTGTTGAGGGTCTCCTTCAGGTGATCTTCTACCTCTTCCTGAGGAAGAACACCATGTTCCTCCAGGCTCTTTATGTTCTCTATGTCCTTGCCTGGATCTCTAGGCCCTTGATTCAGACCTGCATCTGTGTGGAGCGTTACCTGGCCGTGGCCCAACCTGTAACCTTCCTCAAGTACAGACTCAGGAGGTACAGGGTGGGGACTTCAACCATGATTTGGTGCTTGTCGTTAATTTATGCATGTTTTAATATACCTTATAATGAACTCCGAAATTACGTGTATGTGAGTATCTATTGCATTGGGGTGGTTGTCATTTCTCTCTGCTGCTTCTTCATCCTGCGTGTGTTGAAACAGCCTGGTCCAGGTGATGTTGAGGGGGGCAGAGGGGGAGAGAAACAGCAGGGGACCAAAGATCCACAGAAGATGAGAGCATTTAGGATCATCTTGACCAACCTGGTGATTATCTTGGTGAGCTCCATCTCAGTGGTAGTTTGTTATGTCACCATCTCAGTCACAAGTTTCAAATTCTACTGCAACGCTTCTTCCATGTTGTTGTCGTGTAACATATTCAGTGTCGTGGTCTCATCTCTTCTGCACCTCGGCAGAGAGGGAACGCTGAAGTGCAGAAAATAACATGTGTCATTCTTAACAGTGACATTTGTTCAGTATCTGAAAAGCAGAAAATCATAGATTGTTGTTTTTGTTATATGTTGTAAGTTTGTTACTTGTCTGTCTATAATTCAAACAATTATGTTAATTCTAATGTACATACAGTTGTAAAATATGTTAGCTGAGTGGTCCTTCTCTGATGTAAACCCCTGAGGTGCAGGTCAGAGTGTGGTCTTCCTCTGATGTAAACCCCTGAGGTACAGGTCAGAGTGTGGTCTTCCTCTGATGTGAACCCCTGAGGTACAGGTCAGAGTGTGGTCTTCCTCTGATGTGAACCCCTGAGG
Organism: Esox niger; assembly: GCA_016801105.1. Taxonomy (NCBI): domain Eukaryota; kingdom Metazoa; phylum Chordata; class Actinopteri; order Esociformes; family Esocidae; genus Esox; species Esox niger. Next base: position 76,819 of record JACXGJ010000793.1, on the reverse strand, counting down.
TACAGGTCAGAGTGTGGTCTTCCTCTGATGTAAACTCCCACAGTTCCTGATTCTCATTATACTTGTTTAAATTGTCATTTATTAAGAATATATTTTAGATTCATCTGTTCATCTGTTCATGTTATTAATCTAAATGTACTGCTAGGTGTTTTTGAAGAGTTGTTTAATAAATACAATGAATGAGTCTAGAGATTAGATATCTGTCTTTCTGTCTGTCTACTGTATGACGTAATCCCAAAATAGTAAGGAATGTCTCATCTTGTTTTATCACCATCACTGACTCACAGCAACCCTCGCGTCCATGAGGTGCCTCTAGGCATCTCTGCACTCCTCTTTGGATTGTCCCCAATTAGAGGCATCTTCCCCGCATTGCCTCTGACTGTGGACCCTATTCAAGATGTCCTTTTTGTCGTTTGGTTTTGTGGTTCAGTGTTTGTGCTGTGGGCCTTCAGTTTGTGGTTTACCACTCCCTTTGTTGTTTGGGTTGGTGTACAAAACCGATTTAAAGGAAAGACTTGCCACTTCTTCTCTGTGCCTCGTGTCCTGCCAACCCCCAGCTGTGATACATGTAAATGCTGAATGCACTTCAATAAAAAAACAGATGTTCTTCAAAAACGTCAGAGAATGACACTGTATGCCTGTATCGTTTGACAATGTAAGGTAAAGGAATCAGTCTTTTCAAGTGGCTGTGCTAACCTCAGACTGCTGCTCAGTGATCTGAGGGATTATGCTTCCATCAGGATGAAATGTAAATCACTGAGGTAGAATTTGTGCGTGCGTGTGCGTGTCTGCCTATGTGTGTGTGTGTGAGTGTGTGTGTGCACGTGCGTGTGCGCGTGCGTATGCGTGCACATGTGTGTGTGTGTTTGCGTGTGTGTGCTGGCGTGTGTGCGGGCGAGTGTGCGCGTGTGTGCGTGTGTGTACGTGTGTGTGCGGGCGTGTGTGCACTCGCAGCATTTGAATTTCATCTGTTTTTTTCTTATTAACTTGATCAGTTCCTACAGGTGTAATTATTTAAATGACACAACACACGTTTTGGTGGGAACAACACAGGTCAGAGAGCTCGGTATCGATGACCAGATCACTCATACATCTGTTATTCTGTCAGGTTATACAGGGTAGGTTTTATTTTTATTAATTTTTTTGCTGGCTGGAATCTTACAGTCTGTTTTGATGCAGCAACAGCTATTATCAACACAATATTACCACACTTGTATTATCAATATTTCAAAATTCTTTGTGAAAAACCTCATATGATTTCCCTGGAAGTGAATGCATTTTGCCACTAAAGAAAGTTCCAGAAATGTATGTGTCCCACAAATGCTCTCTGATAATCATATACAGCAGCCGAGTTATTTCAGTGATGTTAATTTATCAACTTTTGACAAAATGTAAATCACAGAGGATGAATTTGTTTGTTGAACGTGTGTGTGTGCGCGTGTTTTTTGAGTATACAGAAATAACATTATGTAAATATTTTTTTTTGCTTATTATGTTTTTAATGTCCACACCTGTATCATGTAAATGATTCCTCCCGTGACTGGTAAAAATAACCCAGGTCAAAGGCTATGCGTACACACCTCTAGGTATTATACTGCAAGGTCTGACTGAAACATCGTCTGGAGAGAACTACAAATATAAGTAAGCAAAAAAGGTAAGTCACAAAACTAGGGTAGGTTAATTTAGAATTCAATATCACCCTCCTATTCAGACTTTTTGAGTCTTATAAATGTTTCGACTGATTTATGTATAAGGTCTTATATATCAGCGTGACATTTTGATTCACTGAAAAGGTTTAAGGGGTTTATCTTCGGTTCTGTTGTTCGATTTTCAGTCCACCTTGTTCTGGCTCTTTGCTAGAGCAACTGGTGGTTACAATGGGCACAACTGAGGGAGAACCTGGACCTGGGACAATTGTTGGATCAATACTACATTGTTTATTATTTGTCCAAATTTGCTTAAACTTCCAGCATACATAGCTATAGAATTATATAGCTCATTGTTTTATGCAATTTCCCCTGTCTTACAGTGAACTTGGATATTGTTCGATAAGGATGAATGCCACTTCAAGAAATGCTACTTACACTACAAAATGGATTGAATGCCTGGAACATGGCTTTGTTGTGCCTAAGATTTACCAATGCGCCCAGGTCCTGTGCTTCCTTCTGGGAACCCCTGCTCTGGTCTGGTGCCTCTGGATCTCTCTGAGTGGAAGTCTCTCTGGAGGTCTCAAACCCACCCATGTCATCCCTATTTACCTGTTCGCAGTGGAGCTGGTGATGTGTGTTGAAGGTCTCTTTGAGGTGATCTTTTACCTCTTCCTGAGGAATAACAACATGTTCCTCAAGATTTTAGATGTTATCTTTTACCTTTCCTGGATCTGCAGGCCCTTGTTCCAGTGCTGCATCTGTGTGGAGCATTACCTGGCAGTGGCCCAACCTATGTCCTTCCTCAAGTACAGACTCAGGAGGTACAGAGTGGGGACTTCAAGTCTGATCTGTGGTTTTTCATCCATTTATGCATATTTTACAATACCTTCACTAAGTTGTGAAAAAATTACAAATTATGTGTTTGTAAGTGTCTATTGCCTTGGGGTGGTCATCATCTCTCTCTGCTGCTTCTTCATCCTGCGTGTGTTGAACCAGCCTGGTCCAGGTGATGTAGAGGGGGGCAGAGGGGGAGAGAAACAGCAGGGGACCACAGACCCACAGAAGATGAGAGCTTTTTGGATTATCTTGACCAACCTGGTGATTATTGTAGTGAGCACCTTTCCTGTGGCGGTTGGATACATCACCATCTTATTTACCAGTTTTGACTTCTTCTGCAATGCTTTTCCCGTGATGTTGTCATTTAACATGTTCAGTGTCTTGGTCTCACCTCTTCAGCACCTCTATAGAGAGGGAACGCTGCGCAAAAGGGTCAGAGTCCTTTCAAATTAGACTTAGCAAGCACTTAAAGCTGACGTTTCAGCCAGTGCTTCAGGTGTGTGCTTAATTAATCTGTGCGACACTGATGTATTGCAAACAACTCTACGTGGGACTTGAAATACACTTTGATTTAACAAAGTCTCAGTCTTTGATTTGTCACGTGCACCAAACAACATGCGTCTTTCTGAACAGTGAAATTCTTGTGACATGGCGCGCAAAATCTACGCAGTACTTGAGAAATATATAAAGCAACAATAATGGAAATGAAAGACATACATAACGCAAACAGTTGTACGTGGGAAAAACAGAAACAGCAGTGAATCCACAAGAAACCTTTCACCCAAATCAGAGCTTAACCTGCTAACACTGCATAGTGCTAGTTAGTCAGCTATGCAATAAGACCATGAAATTGACTGAATTAGCTTTGAAAAGCACAACTACTTTAATTAAATGTAGGCCTGCTGACCGGCGGGTCCTGTTGCTGAGACAGTTCGACATAGAGACCTATAATGTTTAGGACTCTGAACAGTCTGGCTGGAGATTCGTGAAACTGTTGACAAAGAAATGGTTGCTGCACTCTCGATTCATTGTTGTAATGTTTGGGAAATGTAGATAAAGATCAGACTATATTTAAGGAATTATATATTTTGTTTTAGGACTGGAGACAGCAAAAAGTAATGGATTGTTGCTTTTACATTTTGCAAATTAGGTTCTTGTCTATTTATAATAGAAACAATATCCTGCAAGTTTATTGAAATGTACTCTAAATTGTACAATATGTTAGCTGAGTGTCAACAGATGCTAACCTCTGAGGTACAAGTCAAAGTGTGACCTTCCTCTGATGAAAAACAGATTATTGAAAATGTGCTTACATTTCAAAAAAGTTTTTTGATAACACTATGTAACACCATTTTTGTTCCCGGGTAGTAAGTGCTTTTCCATAATTTCTTATGCCTAAAAGGTCTAGAAAATGGCTATAACATAAAAACTTGGCTTTTCTGACCAAGACAGTGATATTTTGAAATGTACCTATTTCCAATGAGACAGCTGGATATACTGTCTTTTAATTCACATGAAGTCAGAAAAAAACCTATGAATCCAAATTAACTTGTATACTAAACACATTTAGAATAGAGACGTATTTCGAGATATACAATTATACTATAAATCAAACATCACACAAACAACTTAGGGAAGAAGTTTCAGTCCACTGTGACCAGTCCAGCCTATGGTAGTGTGCCATGGTCTCCCTGGTGTCCCAAGGGCAAAGATAGCAGGGAAACCTGGTAAAACCGCCTTGGAGACCCATCAGGAATACCACCATTTTCAAGTCTCCTATGGCCTCCGAGCCATACTCATCATACTTCAAGGCACCCAGCAAGGTCTTAATGCTGTCATAATCCTTTATTTATACTACTGTTTATATAACTGGAAAGTTCTAGAAAGTTCGAGAAGTGACTCCAATTTGACTTAGCAATGGATCTATCTGTGTCACACCCCCGCCTCCACGATCACGCAGCGGCGGGTCCACGCGTCAATGAGCCTTTATCACTCCAGCTCATCTTCCTCCCACACACCTGTTCCCCATCCGCAATCACACACACCTGTCTCCACTCACCTCCTCCCCTGCGGTATACCTTCAGTTCACTGTGGTCTCTTCCCTGCTGGATTATGGTTTATGCTTGCATGCTTTTTCTCGCGATTCACATACCTACATACAGACTTCCTCTTGACCGACCTACTGCCTTTCCCTGACGATTCTGCCTGATAGTCCCTCTCTCCCTCGCCCAGTCGGCGCTTGGGTCCCTACTGGCAATCTTGACAATCGGGAATATTCTGGACAATAGGTCCATGCCAAAATATCACTGTTCTGGTCACAAAAGTAAGGTTTGTGGGGAGTAATGGCCATATTCTATAATTTTGAGGCACAAGCAATTAGGGAATAACAATCCCCAGGAACAAAAAAGAAATAAACATTTCTTACACCGTTTAATCTGAATAATTATTCTTATTTTTCTTATTAAGAGTTGTGGAAAATTAACATATGCTAATGAAAATAATACCAAAGTGATTAAAAACTCCTGTCATTTTTACTTGTCTTATAGTATTACTGAACATTCTTTTTTAGTGTATGTCTTTTGAGAAAATATTCACATTTTGTAATACATCTCTTGAACATCCAGAAATAAGAGGCCCTAGATCCGTGGGCCCTGGGGTGTTTGCTCCTCAAATGGAAACACGATTTACCTGTGACTGTATTTATAAAATAATAGCGCCTCTAGGTAATAACTGCTTAGGTGTAATCCTTTAGGAAATGTGCACTGAAAGAACAATCCCGAACCATATGTCACTTACCAACTCTGGTGTCTTAACAGGAGAGTAACCCTATCAGTGAATCAGTCCTCTTACTGTATGTGCTGGGCTGACCTCAGACAGACAAGTGATTAGCGACGATGGTTTCCACTCCAATCCCAGAAAATGGTGCATCTGTTTATGCAAGCAGGCAGCATTAAAAGTATCTTCTTTATTCTGTGTTTTAAAATGTACTACCCTGTTTCCAAAAATGTTGGAATGTGTGAAATGCAAATAAATACAGAATGCAATGATGTGCAAATCATTTATCCCTATATTTAATTGAAAAAAGTACAAAGACAGCACATCAATTGCTGAAAAAAGTTTTTTGTTTTTGGAAAAATACATGACCATTTAGAATTTGATGCCAGCAACACATTTAAAAAAACCTTCAACAGGGGGCATGTTTACCAGTGTGTTGCGGCACTTCTTTTAACAATACACTGTAAGGATGTGGGTACTGAGCAGACCAGTTGCTGTGGGATTGTAAGTGAAATGTGTTCCTATTCTTGCTTGACATGATATTAGCTGCTAATCAGTCCGGGATCATCTTTGTGGTATTTTTTTGTGACATGTTTTCAATGGGTGACAAGACCGGACTGCAGGCAGGCTAGTTTAGCACCCAGTAATAGCCTAATAGCCAATTTTTTAAGGAAATGGAAATCTTGTATTTCATTTGTAAGTTCATTCAAACTCAACCAAGGTCTTGGAGTATCGCGCATTTATCCATTGAAGTCATGCATTCAGTGAGGGGTGATTAGCACCTGGGTACCATTTGGATAAGAAAGCTGTGGTGGGCAGTTGGCTGATTGTCGGAAACAGGGTAAAAAACTGGTAAATCTTTAAATAAAGGCTTTGGTAGTTTGCACAGTGCTTGCACCCTCATTCCCTTAATCAAACCATATTGCCACACATGTTTATTTAAATACCAATACTTTAGTCAAATTAGGTCTAGCAGAGTGTCATTAAAGCACTGATTGTCATTGTTCCAACTTATGATCTTCCTCTGATGTAAACCTCTAAACTACAGGTCAGAGTGTGGTCTTCATGTGATGCTAACCCCTGAGTTACAGGACAGGTTCTTTGTATTTTCATTTTTACAATGTGTTTCAATGAGACTGTGAGGTTAATGTATGGCAAGATTACAGGAACAGGTGGTGTGGGGGGGTCCGGGTGTGGGCTCCCGTAAGGACAGCTTGCACCTCGGGCCTGGCTTCACCATGCTACGCCAGTGGGACCGAGTGTGGCCTTCCTCTCACGTGAACCAATGGGCCACAGGGCAACGTTCTGGATGTGTTCTGCCGTGTCATCCCACTAGGCGTGTGGAGCAGGTCCAGTCAAAGAGACAGTAAGGAACAGAACGGGTGAAAAAGAGGAGTGAACCTGATGGATAGCTTCCCACAACGTCCGAATCACCTGGCTGACCCTGTTGTTGAGCCACTCTTACAGTCATTCAGAGGAATCCTTCAGATGTATATTTCATCGAGTTGAGTCATTCATGTGTATTTTGTGCCCCATTATTACTTTCACTTTCAGTATGCCGTCACACAACCAAGTATAGCTTCTCTAATACCATGAATCTTGTATATTTATGAGAATAGATAGAACGATAGAAGTGCATTACATGACCCTTTTACACTGTTATTGTTTCCTAAAGAAATAAACCAGCCATGGAGTGATTGGAGTCATTGTTATCAGTATAGGTAGGCTGTCTACACACAGCTTTAGATTTTGATAGATATTGTGTTGTTCACATAGCGTAGTGGGTGGCTACTCAACTTTTATTGTATGGACGACCATTCCAGGAATCTTTGTCCAAGACATATTAGTACCCTTAAGTTCTGTTAATAAATGTTCTGTTGCCCCTGTTATTTCAGCATAAATGTAATGGCTTAGTTGGCTTTTTGCTGAATTAAGTTGCATTTGAAGATGATACGGAGCTGAATAGAATACCAGCAGGTCCTGTGGTTATGTGGGAACATCCCAACCTTAAAAATGTTGACACTGGTTCAATTCCCCTTCCAATTTTTCTCTCAAAGAAATATTTATCTCCTCTACGTTTCAGCTGTTGCACAACAATATACATCAACTCTGTTATACCATTAATCTCATAATACATTTAAGAGATTTACCTGTGACTGTATTTAGAAAACAGTCCTGCCTTATGTTCACCTGGCACAGCCAGAAGAGGACTGGTCACCCCTCGGAGCCTGGTTCCTCTTCAGGTTTCTTCCTAAATTTGGGCTCTCTTAGGGAGTTTATCCTAGCCACTGAAGTTGATTTGATTTGCCTCTAGGCTCTTACTGCTTACGTATAATCCTTTAGGAAATGTGCAACGAAAAAGAAATCCACAACCGTATGTACCATACCAGTTCTGGGGTCTTAACTGGAGAGTAACACTATCAGTGAATCAGTCCTCTTAGGTCACTTAAACAGACAGGTGCTCAGTGACAATGGTTTCCACTCAGACCGAAATGCAAATTATGGAATATAGTGCGTTTGTACAGGCATTAACATTTTCTTCTTTTGTTTTCTTTAACTAAATTTGTCCACAGGTGAAAGTATGTAAATAATGTTACATGTGATTGGTTAGGAAGAGTTCTGGACAGAACTCACTATCAAAGATCACATCACTCACACACCCAGGTATTTTTCTCAGGTTTGACCGACCCTGCTGCTGGCGAGAAAATTACGAATATCATATATCAAAACAACAAGGGTAGGTTATTTTTACATTTTAATATAACTGAATATATTATCTCACACCCCCTGGTTAGGATTATATATTGTATAACCCTGTTTCCCAAAAAAGTTGGGATGCTGTGTAAAATGCCAATAGAAAAAGAAGGCAAATCATTTATCAATACATTTAATTGAAAATAGCAAAAAGACAACATGTCAAATGTTGAATGTTGAATCTGAGAAATGTTGTGGTTTTTGGAAAAATACATGCCCATTTTTTATTTGATGGCAGAAACACATTACAAAAAAGAGTTGGGACAGGGGCATGCGTCACTTCTTCTTTTAACAATGTTCAGTAAGCGTTTAGAAACTGAGGAGACCAATTTCTGTGGTTTTGAATGTTTCAACTTTCCTAAATTGTGTTGCCGGTGTCAAATTCCAAGTGGGCATATATTTTTCAAGAAACAATTACATTTCTCAATTTTAACATTTGATATGTTGTCTTCGTACTATTTTCAGTTAAATATAGGGATTACTGATTTCCACATCATTGCATTCTGGTTTTATATACATTTTTCACAGTGCCCCGACTTTTTTGGAAATCGAGTTGTGCACTATTTGGACTGATAAACTAGTAAGGTCTTGTTTTGTGTATGAACTTGCCCTCCAGAATTGTTGGCACCCATGGTAACGATAAGGAAAAAATGCCATGAAAAATATTCATTGTTGTTTGTCATTTTACTCTTAAATGAGAGAACTCTAACCTTTAATTGAGTAACAGATCAAACTAAGATAACAAGTTCTTAATCAATACATGTGTTTCTGAATGATAAGTTGTCATAGATATTCACTCATCTGCATTTAATACTTAGTGCACCCTTTCCTGGCTAAGAAAGCAGCACCGTAACAGCCGGGCACAGCCTGTGCCGTGCCAACTGTGGAAACAGGAAATAAAATAACAAATATTTTTCAGAGAGAGGCACAGGCCCCTCATACAACACGGGCACCCACCCACCCACCACGGGACCCACCCACCCACCACGGGACCCTCACCCGCCACGTCCGCCCACCCACTGCGGGCCCGAGTGCCACAGCGGCTACTGCACCCGCGATAGTTATGCCACTCGCTCCCAGCTCCCTGGTCCTGTGTGATTCCTTGTTTGTGTCTGGTTCCTGTGTCATGCCACAAAAGAATTGTAACAAGTAAGTCTTCAATTAAAGAAGCGTTATAGGAATTATCTCCCAGCCTGTGTCCTGCCACCATATGTACCATAACAATCATTGAGTGCTATAATATTTGATGAGGTGAGAGAACACATGAGGTATCTGAGACCATTCAGCACTGCACCAAATTCGTCAGAGTCCTTGGTTATCGTTTGTGGACTTCTTTCAATGAGGTTTAGGTCAAGGGACCATAATGCAACATCCTGATTCTGTGGTCAGTGAGACATTTTTGTTTGGATCTGGAGGGACCCAGTTACTTGCCCCTGGCAGAAGTAGACAGATTCTGTCCAAAATGCCATGTATCTTACCAAGGTTGGGCAGGAGTAGGATCCAAGGGTTACGATCTCAGTGGCCCAAAAGTGAGACATATTATTATACCCAACATTTTCCATCCTCTTTACTTTACAAAACCCATTGAAGGTGAATGTTAGATCAAAGGGATCTTTTGCTTTCTCTTTTATTGGATTGTAAAAACGTGGGTTTTTACTGGATTACACACCAGTCGCTCAAACGGCGGCGGTGTAGTGAGCCTCAATGAAGGTTGTTTGAATGGGTGGAGTATAGTGCAAAGACCAACGTTGCACAGGCCAGTCCTATCTTCCCACTGTGGGTTACTCTCTAAGAGGTTATTAATTGTCTGTGAATGATTGTTGGCAATATACTAATATTGCTTCTCTCTAATATTTCAGCGGGATTGGATATTGTTCCACAAGTACGAATGACTCCTCAGAAAACCAAACCACCATTGGACAGTTTTATGAATGCATGGACAGGGGAAATGTTGTGCCTGTGATTTGCCAATGCACCCAGGTCATGCGCTTCCTCCTGGGGACCCCAGCTCTGGTCTGGTGCCTCTGGATCTCTCTGAGTGGAAGTCCCTCTGGAGGTCTCAAACCCACCCAAGTCTTACCCATTAACCTGTTTATAGTGGAGCTGGTGTTCTGTGTTGAGGGTCTCCTTGAGGTTATGAGCGATCTGCTTAGCCAGAAAACCTTGTTGCAGGGATCAAATGTCTTCTTTTATCTTGCCTGGATCTGCAGGCCCCTGGTCCAGACCTGTATCTGTGTGGAGCGTTACCTGGCCGTGGCCCAACCTGTAACCTTCCTCAAGTACAGACTCAGGAGATACAGGGTGGGGACTTCAACCCTGATCTGGGGGTTGTCATTCATTTATGCATGTTTTACAATACCTATACTTGGTTATGAAGAAATCACAGAATATGTAGTAGTCACAGTCTATTGCCTTGGAATGGTCATCATTTCACTCTGCTGCTTCTTCATCCTGCGTGTGTTGAAACAGCCTGGTCCAGGTGAGGTTGAGGGGGGCAGAGGGGCAGATGTAAATCAGGGAACGACAGACCTAAAGAAGAGCGATTTTAGGATTGTGTTTAACATCTTGGTGAATGTTGTGGTGAGCTCCATCTCGGTGGTTATTGGCTACGCCGCCATATCTTCCACCTGTTTTGACCTCTTCTGCAATGTTCTTACCACGTTACTGATCGTTAACATGCTCAGTGTCGTGGTCTCACCTCTGCTGCTACTTCACGGAGACGGAAGGCTGCCATGTCGAAGAGGAAAAGCGATATGTTAGACTAAACAGACGCAAGCAATAATGGTTCTGTTTTGTGTGTCCACCAATGTTGTAGAACTACATAACATCTCAATGCCTGCAACTAGCATCAGTGTGCTGCAGACAATTAGCTTTAGAGGTCTTGTAAACTGCATCTACATTCATAGTGAATGTTTTATTAGGTACAATTTGAATACTTTTTGGACACGGTAGCGTTGTGGTAAATTCACATTAACGACTAACAACTCAGGAATTATACATTTCCATTAAATAATTGAGTTTTTTATTAACATAAAAAAGGAAAACCTAATATTACAGTCACAATTTCCTGATCTCAGCAGCTATAAACCCCATTTTAAAATAGGATTAACAAACAGCAAATAATTTGGATCAACACTGAATGTGAACTAAAATGAACGTAGGGCCTCAAAAGGTGGTCAGAGTAACTACTGTGTCAAAGACAGTTCAAGAGCAATGTGGCTGAGGAAGAGACAGGTTGGAATGTCTAACTTGAATATAGGACCATTTAACCTTTTTTTCTTTAAATTAGTGATGCTTAAATTTGTTTTTAAAATTGTTGTACAGGTGGGTGTGTGACAGTGTGGTCTTCCTCTGATGTAAACCCCAGAGGTACAGGTCAGAGTGTGGTCTTCCTCTAATGTAAACCCCTGAGGTACAGGTCAGAGTGTGGTCTTCCTCTAATGTAAACCCCTGAGGTACAGGTCAGAGTGTGGTCTTCCTCTGATGTGAACCCCTGAGGTACAGTTCAAAGTGTAGTCTTCCTCTGGTGGAAATCTTTACGGTACAGGGTAGCATTTTGAATCACGTACTCTACAGTGTCTTCTTACTGCGGAGCAGCCCCAATCAGAGAACAGAAAGGGTGACAAAGAGGCGTGAACCTGATGGATAGCTTCCTGTACTGTTCAAATCATCTTGCTGACCCTGATGTTGCGCCACTCTTCTACAGCCATTCAGGGGAAACCTTCAGATGTATATTTCGCTGAGTCATTCATGTGTATTCAGATCCTCATGACTTTCCTTCAGAATATTGGGCAGCTTTACCTCCACCTCACCTTTAACTTGGCTAAGTTGTATTTAAAAAGACTGTTGTTGCTTCTCTGCATTTTGCATAGCATTTTTTGTTGTGTTAAAACATTTGAGTGGAATAAAGAAAATGGGACGCTTCTGCTCTGCCTCTTATTCTGTCAATTCTGATTATTGAGTCCTCCTGTCTTGTGTGCATGACAGAATGAGGTCATCAAATATTTTACCCATAGTTTCCTGTGTGTTTGTGTTAGGGACCTCTTTTGTCACTGTGTACAGCAAAATCCTGTAGATCTCTTATGCAAGCCGTTAATCTATTGCATTGCCAATATGCTGACTTTTGCTGTCCTTTAACCAATATGGAGGGCCAGAAGAGGCAGAAGTCACAAAGACATTTGGAAACACTCTGCCTGTTTGTTTCACAGATGAGTTTGTATACATCAATCAAAATACAGGGGTCACTGGGACACGCTGATTATGGACATATTTGGGATGTTTTGTCACAAAGAATCACAATGACCAGGTGGTTGAAGCTACAAACTCAGACAGTGGCTCTCAAAAGTATTCACTCCCTTGGGCATTTTCTTGTGAAATAAAATCGATTTCACTGTGAAACTGCTTGAAACAAAATGCACTGTCTTTTTCCAGAGGGGCCTGTATTTCTCTTGAGGTTACCTGTGGATTGATCTTTGAATCCCGAACAAATCTTCTGGCAGATTTGGCTGAAATCTTTCTTGGTCTAGCGGACCTTGGCTTGATATCAAGACATCCCTGAATTTTCCACTTCTTAATCAGTGATTGTACAGTACTGACTGGCATATGCAAGGATTTGTATATCATTTTATATCCTTTTCCATCTTTATAAAGTTGCATTACCTTGTCACGCAGGTCTTTTGACAGTTCATTTCTGCGCTGTATGGCTCAGTATCTTGCCTGCACAGTGCATTCACACGAGAGATAACAAACTCTTTGACTATTCATACACAGACACTAACTGCAATTTAAAAAGCCACAGGCGTAGGAAATTAACCTTTCATACCACTGAAATTCTGAGAGTGGATTATGTTTTTCCACAACTGTGCAAACTTCTGCCGAATGCGACAAGCAGTTAAAGATGAACCAATTTATATCCCTCATAGACTGTTTGCTTTGACAATGTGAGGTAAAAGATTCGGTTCTCTCAGGTGGTTGTGCTAACCTCAGACAGCTGCTGAGTGATATTAGGGATATTGTCTGCATTTATGCTCGGGACAAAATGTAAATCACTGAGGTTGAATTTGTGTTTCTTTGTGTGCATGTGTGTGTAAGTGTTTATGTATGTGTGTATGTGAATGTGTGCATGTATAATTTGCATTTTATTTGTCTTTCTTTTGTTCCTGAGTGTATTGATCAATTCCCACAGGTGTAAGTATGTAAATTATGAGACTGGTTAGGACGAACCCAGGACAGAGAGCTCACTATCAAAGATCAAATGACACAAATAAAGCAATTATTCTATCAGGTTACACTCAGCCCACTACCGACAAGAGATCTACAAATATCACAAATCAAAACAAAGTTGGAGTTGCCAAAACAACTAGGGTAGGTTATTTTACATTATAATATCATTAAGTGTGTTATTGGAAATCCATATTTGACATGAACCTTTCTGATTTACGTGAATAATGTATTATACAATGGAATAGTATGCTTTGTATGTTTGAATAATTAATAACTGTTCAGGGAATATGATAAAACTTAGATACCTGTACCTGGACGTTTTCCTTGCATAAAAACTAAGCACTGATAGGACTGCTTAAGGAGGCTTGAAATATCATTTTGACAACACAAATCATATAATGAAACAGATAGTATTGAGAATGATACATTTCTACTAGGTATACTGCATTAAAGATAGGATGTTTGGCAGCTTTTTGCACATGGAAATTGGGAGACATTGACAATTCATAGAGTGGAACTACAAAATATGCCAAGCAGGCCAATTCAAACTGGTCCATTCAAAGAAATGTTTTCATGAAGAAAACAATCCAGGCCACGCCTGCTGTAATATCTGTTATGAAGAGATCCAGAATCTATCTGAATGAAAATGTTTATTATGCGATGTGACATATAAGCAATTCAATTGTACACAAACAATCATCCAGTTCTCGGCTAGCATTATTTACCCCGCAGAGTGACTCATATGCCCCACTGAACATTTCAAGGGACTACAACACATTATTACTTCCTAACTGTACTCAAACATTACATCTAATTTAATGATCATTTTCAGAAACAAACTTTTTTGACATTGAATGACAGCTAAATGTGGTCATTTTGGATCTCTTCATGAAAACAATTGATTCTTGGTATCTATTGATTGTGTACAGAAATTCACCAGGTTATAGTTTGTGTTTAAAATGGAAACCACTGGATGATGATATTGCAGAAAAAAAACTGCTACTATTATACTGTAGCAGTCTGCCACTATTGTACACAGCCAGTAGTTTACACTGTAAAACACAAATTCTTCCAGATACCTGTAACAAGATACTTAAAACAGCTATTAGCTACAGCTAAACCAAACTGTACAGGAGATATTTGGCTGTTGCTTTCTGTCAATTGAGCTTGTTCAGTTTACATCCAGTTTACATTGTGTGTCTAAGATGGTATCATCACGCTGACATGGCAGAAAAACACTATATAGAAAAAACTGCTATTGTTTTTATTTAACTATGTCTTCAATATAACAGGACAAACCTTTGCAGTTAAAATCGCCTGATGTCAGTAGAATTGTAAAGCCACCATGTGGTGAGTCTAACCAGGGACACCGACAGGAATCCCAGGGCCTGGGCAAAATTCAACATTTACGGCCCAAACCACAGGCCAAAACAATTTATAAATAAGAATGATGTTACTGTTCATAAAACAGGTCCTAAAAGTTTATTGTTTAACGTTTTAGCTAGGTAGAACTAAATACCAAGATTGACTGACTAATATATAATGATATTTAAGCCAACCAAATAGGCCCCCCTGAGGCCTGGACCCGGGACAACGTTGCAGGTTCTTCCCCCCTTCAGCGTCACTGAGGTTATTTGAAATGGCTACAACGTATATTGAAACTGACATGAACAGGACAATAGAGCCTTTTGCCAGGACTTGTTTCCGGTAGATTCCATATCAACAAGGTCCAATTGTCTGTCAGACATTTGATGGAAGCAATGATATCTTTTGCTTAAATGTGCTATACAGACACCAGATCCATCCTGAATGGAGGTTGTCTGAGAGGGCAGGATGAAGGCTAAGGACAAGTTGGTCAGAAGACTAAAAATATTATTAACTAAAAAAAGGCAATTTTTGACATTTCGGTGTCCTTTTAAATTCGATCTTAAAAGGATTTAATCCAATATGAAGTACGAAATATTGCGAACAGCATATTAAAATGTTTAATCATGAATTATATAATCTTCCCTCTCTTATGTTTTAGTGAGGTTGGAAATTGTTCCACAAAGATGAACAACTCTTCAAGATATCACACTAACCTTGACAAATGGACTGACTGCATACACCAGGGTTATGTTGGGCCTGTCCTGTACCATGCTGCCCAGGTCTTGTGCTTCCTCCTGGGGACCCCAGCTCTGGTCTGGTGCCTCCGGATCTCTCTGAGTGGAAGTCTCTCTGGAGGTCTCAAACCAACCCAGGTCTTCCCTATTAACCTGTTTGCAGTGGAGCTGGTGGTCTGTGTTGAGGGTATTTTGGAGGCAATCAGCTACCTAACTAGCCAGATCACTATGTGGCAGGTATTGTACATCTTCTTTTACCTTGTCTGGACCTGCAGGCCCTTGTTCCAGACCTGCATCTGTGTGGAGCGTTACCTGGCAGTGGCCCAACCTGTGGCCTTCCTGAAGTACAGACTCAGGAGGTACAGGGTGGGGACTTCAACCCTGATCTGGATACTGTCACTAATTCCTGCATGTTTTACCACTCCTTTATTGGGTTATGATGGCAGCAAAGCATATGTGGTTGTTGGTGTCTATTGCCTTGGGGTGGTCGTGATTTCCCTCTGCTGCTTGTTCATCCTGCGTTTGTTGAACCAGCCTGGTCCAGGTGATGTAGAGGGGGGCAGAGGGGGAGAGAAACAACAGGGGACCAAAGACCCACAGAAGATGAGAGCTTTTAGGATCATCTTGACCAATCTGGTAATTATCTCGGTGAGCTCCATCACTGTGATTGTTGATTATGCTGTCATGTCATTCAGTAGTTTTGACTTCTACTGCAAGGTCTTTCCCCTCCTGTTGATTGTCAACATGTTCAGTGTCGTGGTCTCACCTCTGGTGCACCTCTGCAGAGAGGGAAAGCTGCCATGTAGAAGAGGACCCCATTAGACTAACATTATACTAACATTTGACTAACATTTGCAAGCACTAAAAGCACAAAGTGTGACATACTCTTGGTAATGATTTTGTTTTGTATAAGCGCTGATTTGAAATTCTTCTGATAACGATGTAGCGTAACCTAACTTCTCATTGCTCGAAACATAGTTTACACAAGTAATTTGGGTTATTTTTCTGTTTTTATTGTTTTGTTCTTTTCATGTAGCAGTACTCCTTTGTTAGATCCAGCATGTTTGTGTTGCAGCTGTTGTAAACTGCATCTGAATCTCGTAGCATTTACAGTCAATTGTGTTATGTTTTGGAGTCAATTGTGTTATGTTTTAAGGAATGATCTAATTAGTAGGACAGAATAAATTTACCTTGAAACAGCATTTTTCAGTTACGGATTATCTATCTACAGTATGAAGTGTTGCAAATTAAGTCCTTGGCTGTGTATAATTTACATTAAGGTTGGGGTCAATTTAATTTTAAGGCAGAAGCTTTGTGATATTAAATAGAATCCTCAACTGCCTGCATTTATTTTAAATGTAATAAATTTTTCTAGGATTCCAGCTACAAAGGGGTGTGGTCATTCATTGTTTATTCAAAATATTTGCCAATATTTTGAATAAAAATTGAATGTTAGCAATGATATACATTCATTACTTGTACTTTATTAACACTTTTTAATTTATAACTATTAGCTATTTCAAGAAATGTGTCCCAAGACTGCAAAATTATCCCGTAGTCATTTGCAATTGAAGAATGTTTAGTCAGATGTCAGCACATTAGTAAAAATAGGTCAGTGTCATCAGAAAGCACTTTATGCCATTGTTCCACCCAGTCATCATCTTCTGATGTAAACCCTTGAGGTACAGGTCAGAATGTGGTCTTCGGTCCAGGATGGAAGTTCTTCATGGACAGAAAGGAGATACAAGATGAGGGAGATGAACGTGACGAACAGGAGATCCTCACGTACCATCCAGATCACCTTGCTAACCTTGCATGTGAACTACTTTCCTACAATTACCAGGGGAATCCTTCAGACAGAGTTGACACAAATATACCCTTTTATAAATAGTATCATTTAGAATGAATATTAATTATTATTTGGCTTAATTTTAACGGCCTTCCTATTCATAATTATTTCAGTTTGTGTCAGGAAGAGAAGGATTAATAAGAAATGAATAATTTTAAAATAGATATATTCATTAGTAGTCTCTGGTTAGGCAAAGTGTGGCCATGTTATCACACCTAAAATTCAAATTTAGTGTAGTGCAGCCTTTTGGGACTATTTTGGAGGAGGCAAATGACCCATTATGAAGATAAAAATAAACTTTTCACAAGGGACTATGTCTTTCATTATCTGTGTCACATTTATTTTTTGCAGCTCCAAGCTGTCTAAGAAAATAATAGAATGTATTTATGCAAGACTGATGGTGTTGCATTGGAACTTGTGTCTTTAAATTAATCATGTTGGTTTGCAGTGGGAAGTAAGAGTAGTAGTAGTAAATACATTGAAATGTTTCTGTATTGTCATGATTTGAGCTTACTGGCTTATGATAAATGTACCTAGTCTAAATGAAGAGTATCTGGTCACTGCTTCTTTGTGCCGCCTTGTGTGTGAGAGAAGCTGAACTTTGGTAATGGGGCCTTAACTCTTCCCTGAAGATCCCTTCTAGGTTGGATAATTTGCTACCAAGTTATTTACCCACCTGGTTACATTACATTCATCTATGATTACAAAATGGGTTGACATACTTTCACACAGTACACAGTGAATAAAGCCTGTATGCTATGACTGTGTATTGTTGAAGCCAAACCTGCTTCACCCGAATAAGTTGATGAGATGTAGTAAATAAGGAAGAGAACAATATTATAATCAATAATCAACCCATTTTATTGATTACACAATCAGATATCTCTGGAGACAAGCTCACCAACAAGTCTAAAGTTACCTCCCCTCGGTGCGGTTTTCATAGCCTTTCTAGTTCCCGCCCCGTCCCTAATCTACCCCCTACATATACCTTCTTTCTTACTCGCTAGGGCGTGAGTACTCAAATTCCTAATTGTCTTGCGTCGGCTCATAAGGCGCAGATCTCGGGTCAGCCCCCAATAACATGTGTTTTCGGATCCCAGGTCAGCCCCCCTAACCAATAACATTTGTTTTTCCTGTTACTGATAGCACTTGTGGTACATGACTCCCCCTCCCCAGCCTGTTGCAGCTTAATTTCTATTCCGCACCTTTCTTCTTCCAACTTGCTCCGCAAATTCTACATCAACCGTAACATATTACATTAGCCTTTCTCACATTAATATTATTAACATATCACATTCGCCTTTATCGCATTAATATTATTAACATATCACATTCGCATTTATCACATTAATATTCTTAACCTATCCCATTCGCGTTTATCACATTATCATTCTTAACAACAGTATTGTGGGTTTGAGCATCACAGTCCAGTACGTTTTCGGAGCATCCCAAGGATGTACTGGTGAAAGTTACCGAAGATAAATTTTTAGTTTGTTTGGCAAAAGATGCCTGATGACAGCACAATCTAAAATGAAGTGCAACACGTAGACGCGTCACAACCAATGTTTCACATTCATGTAACGTGGTACCTCCTGTTTGTGGAAATAAGTTGGAAATAGACATTTCTAATGTGACTCAAGCACCCTAAAAAGCGCCGTAAAGCTCTATTTTCAACCCCGGGTGCGGGGGCATATCCGCCGCTAAACAGACATCGCCATTCCTCTTGTCATTTGTTTAGCCCAATTCGATTCATGTCAAGGGCCGTTTCAAAGCGTTGGGGAGACAAAGTTACGTTCTTTCTATGAATTTCCGTGTTGCTTCGTTGTTATTGATATTGGATGATGTTAGCGGGGATGTGTCAACTTTTTTGAGTTGTTAGCAGCTAGGTAGGCTACCTGTTTGGCCACAACCGGTCCCCAGAAATAGTGTAGTCATTACTGACCAGATATGTGCCAGGTGTCATTAAAATCTTTCAATTTCAAGCTCGGAATTTCATGGCCAACTCAGGTAAGATAGTGATTCTACTCATAGATCATGTACATATAACAACATTTTAAACATACATTTCTAAATGTGAGGTTTTACATTCAAATGCCACAGAGTGCAGCTTTAATTATTGTATTTCATCAACAACATATTCAAGACATACATATAATGACATTTGGTGGCAATTTTTGTCACCCAATGTTTAATGACAGTGTTTAATGACAATTCTTAATGACATTGGATCATTCCATAAAAAAAAAAAATCTTGACCAATTATTTTGATCAATCTGGTAATTATCTCGGTGAGCTCCATCACTGTGATTGTTGATTATGCTGTTATGTCATTCAGTAGTTTTCACTTCAACTGCAAGGTCTTTCCCCTCCTGTTGATTGCTAACATGTTCAATTTGAGGTGAATTCAGTAAGTACCCTGAAAATGCAATACAATTCTTGAAATAAGTCATCTTTTCTAAAAGAATGTACAACCAAATGTGTCCAGAACTGATTCGTTTTAGCTTAAATTGATCCCCATTTTTATGGAATTATGTATTATTATGTTGCAGCAAATATTTTGAAACTTCAGAGTTTTGAAGAAACTGTTCAGAAAACGTAAGTTATATGCAAAGTGACAGCAGTTATATGCAAAGCGACTGCAGAGGAGATGGTTAGAATGCCTGAGATACACAACTATTCAGTGTTATTTTACAAATAAGTGGTCTAAATGTGTAAATTAAATTTAGGACATGAAAATTAAAATGTTCATTCCTTTGCTGTCACATTGCACTCATGACAAGAAACTTTAGCAGACTTAGTAGGCTCAACATACTCATTAATTGCTCATACAAACTACTTTTCCATTTGACCCACCAGAATATGTCTTCGATTGGCAATATTATTCAGTTGTACTGATTGTTATTGTGAGGTTATTCTAATGTGATCAGAATAACACTAGGTGATACCCACACCCACCTAAAGTTAATGACCCGCTTCACACCAATGTTTGCTATTTGAATACTTAGCTATTCAAATGTCAATACTTTAGTCAAACATATTGGCTTGCTGAGTGTCATCCTAAAGCACTGGCCTGCCATTGGTCCACCCACTGGTCTGTGGTCAATAATCTGGATTCTGATCCTGGTAACTTCCTCTTCCAAAGTGTAGTGTAGCTTTAATCAGCCCCTCCTCTACTTCAGCAAGGCAAATATAAAATTTGACTATTACCTGCTCACAATTACAATCTGTTTTTGACTGTTTCATTTGGATTGACAAAATATAACTTCATTAAATATATATGACTGGCTATTTAAAATACATACATTTACACAGGGCGAAATAAACACATACCTTTTTCAGTCAAGGACGTAAACACAATAAGGTCCAAAGATTCCTTTTCACTGAGGTCTTGTCTGTCTGTCAATTATCATTATCGCATTTATTACTAAAAATGCTTACCCTTCAATGAGGAATCATACTTTCTTATCACATTTTACCACCATTAATTAACACAAAGAAAACACTGTCTTCCAGAGACATTTGGTCTTGCAATATGTTTCCATGAGCTATTTGCATATCAGCCTACACTCTACTAGTGGTTGTGGCCTATTCAGGCCTTATTCGGGGTTATGTTCTTCAGTGTTTTGTGCGATATGATATAACTATACATATAGACTGACACAAAGAAGACCGACTGAATGTGTTTTTCAAAGTTCTCAGATCCAGGGTGTGTCTGATTATTTATAGTGAAATTATCCATCCTCTCGGGTGTCTGGGCTAACCTCAGTGATATAATGATGGCGCTTCCATATCCGCTCAGGACAACATGCAAATCACAGAGAAGGCTGTGATTGTGTGTGTGTAAAGTTTGTGTAAATGTGGCATTGGTATTTTCTTAATACGTGTATTGTTCCTCATTAAATTGCTATTTTGTCTACCAGTGTAAGTATGTAAATAATGCCACACGTGTTTGTTTACGAAGCCTCCACGAGAGAGAGTTTAATATTAAACATCAGATCTCTCATATATCTAACCATTATGACCCTTCGGCCGGGCAGACAACTAGCAAAACAACTTGGGTAGGTATATTTTAATTTAACTGATTGTTATTTCAGTCCTCATCGTGCTTTCTTGAACTTTTCTGAGTTACCTGTATTAGGGATTGTACAATCTTTTGGCTGACAAAATAGTAAGGGTGACACAATTTTTTGTCCCAAAAGTGTGTTTGTAGCTGCTCTACCGTTTATCTACAGTCTCTCCGGGATATTTTAACTATTTACTAACCCTAACCATTGTCCTAATCCTAACCCTAAACCTTAACCTAAACCTTCTTCTTAGCCTAACCCCAGTCTTAACAAGCAGTTGCACATCAACAGATTTGTTGAACATTTGTTGATAGTTTTACTGTCTATAGAATATCTACAGATGGAAATTAGGACTCTCGAAATAATGTGTAACCATAGTAAGCTTCAATAAGTCATGTACTTTATGTTTGCTTTAATTATAACTCAAACAGTGGAATACCGTAACACTTAAATGCCCTGTTCAGATGCATGCACATATAGAACTAACAGGGCAAGCAAGCCGGGAAGCAAAGTTTCAACAATGTGTATTTCTAAACATTTTGCTATGAATTGAAAATGTAGTATAATAAATAGAAATCAAGGATATAAGTATTTCTGAAACAAAATTTTGTAAGCAGCATCATATACATTCAGTACATTGCAAGTCCAGTTAGCTTGTCCTTATTTCTCAATTGGGGGAAAAAATGAACACAATGACTACAGCCAGGGCATCCAGAGTAAAGATGGTCATTGGTCAACCGGTCTGAACATCCACTGCAGAAAGCCATTACTGATATAGAGAAACAAACACCAGATTGAGGCCACCTTAGGACACATTTTGACTAGAATTATAGCCTAGAGAGGCTCAAGGCCAAAGCCCTGGGTTTCGCTCTAAATAAAACAGCACAGGTAATGGGCCATTCTCTGATAGGTCGGTGTTCCCCAGAACTTAAATTATTCAATTAAGTACAGTAATTGTCAACAGTGTATTAAAACAAATAATCATGATTAATGTAATCTCCCCTCTCATATCTCAGCGGGCTTGAATATTGTTTCTCAAGGATGAATGTCTCTTCAAGAAACCACTCTTACCTTGAAGACTGGAATGATTGCATAGACCAGCACTACGTTGCACCCATACTGTGCCTAAGCTCCCAGGCCCTGTGCTTCCTCCTGGGGACCCCTGCTCTGGTCTGGTGCCTCTGGATCTCTCTGAGTGGAAGTCTCTCTGAATGTGTAAAACCCACCCAGGTCTTTCCTGTTAACCTGTTTGCAGTGGAGCTGGTGTTCTGTCTCGAGTGTTTCTTGGAGGTGACAAGCTATCTACTCAGCCGGCTGATCATATTAAAGGCATCGTATGTCCTTGTTTACCTTTCCTGGATCTGCAGGCCTCTGGTCCAGACCTGCATCTGTGTGGAACGTTACCTGGCCGTGGCCCAACCTGTAACCTTCCTCAAGTACAGACTCAGGAGGTACAGGGTGGGGACTTCAACCCTGATCTGGGCGTTATCGTTCATTTATGCATGTTTTACTATCACTTTAACAAGTTATAAAATAATAGATTATGTGCTCGTTTGTGTCTATTGTCTTGGGGTGGTTGTCATTTCTCTCTGCTGTTTTTTCATCCTGCGTGTGCTAAAACAAACGGGTCCAGGTGATGTAGAGGGGGGCAGAGGGGTAGAGAAGAAACAGGGGACCACAGACCCACAGAAGATGAGAGCTTTTAGGATCATCTTGACCAACCTGGTGATTATTGTGGTGAGCTCCGTCCCAGTGGTTATTGGTTTCTTTGCCCTAATACACACCACTTTTAAATTCTACTGCACTGGGTTTCCCTTCTTGTTGATTGTTAACATCTTCAGTGTCATAGTGTCACCTATTATGCACCTCCATAGAGAGGGCAGGCTTCATTGTACAAGAGGACCAGAGACGTTAGACTAACAATTGTCAGAATGTTAAGTGCAAAGTTGTGACAAACGTTTGCTAATAGAGAATAATATTTTGTTGTATAGCCATTATTTTGCTAATTATGTAGCTCAACCTGCACATATAAGTCATTTTTCTTATTTTGTTCTTCTGTTAAGTTACAAAACGTATTTGTTAGATGCGGCATCTTAATATTACAGTAGTTAACCGCATCTTTTCTTATCATTTATAGTGAATGTTGGCGTTTGGTTAAGGAACAATTGAATGAGTAAGAAAGGGTGGCTTGTACTGTATTCTTTTAACACTGACACAGCATTAAGTAACGCAATATCCTCTCCATCATACAGTCATGAAATTGAGCATAAATGTAGGCAAAAGAAATAAACAAATAATGTGTTATATTCTTGGCTTGAACAAAAAGGGACCCGTATATATTCATTTCAGCATGTAAGCTTTCAAACACAAAATATTTTATTATATTTATTAAAGTATTCACAATGTCACACAGCTCTGCTGTGGAGGACTGTAACTCTTTCAGCGTTTACTTCCTGAACTTGTCAAGACTGGGGGTAGGGACCCAAGCGCGGACTGGGAGAGAGAGGGAGACTGGCAGGCAGAGTAGTCGGGGGCGGGCAGAATGACGATGCGCGAGCAGGCGGCTGCAGTAAAGATGGGTGGCGGGCAGAGTAGTCGGGGACAGGCAGGAGGTCGATTCACAGGCAGGCAGCTGAAGTACAGGCAGGGAACAGGCAGAGTGATCTGGGACACGCAAGAGGTCGGAACACTGGCTGTGGAGGTACAGGCAGGGAACAGGCAGAGTGATCAGGGACAGGCAAGAGGTCAGAACACTGGCTGTGGAGGTACAGGCAGGGAACAGGCAGAGTGATCGGGGACAGGCAAGAGGTCAGAACACTGGCTGTGGAGGTACAGGCAGGGAACAGGCAGAGTGATCGGGGACAGGCGGAAGGTTGGAGCATGGAAACACAGAACATCGGTTTGAGAAGCGCAAGAAAAGGCATGTAAGCAGAGACCATGATCCGGCAGGGAAGAGATGATAGTGGACTGTAGATATACTGCAGGGGAGGAGGTGAGTGGAAACAGGTGTGTGTGATTGTGAACTGGGAGCAGGTGTGGGGTGGATGATGAGCCAGAGTGGTCATGGCTCAGCGATGCGCGGACCCATCCTTCGCGTGATCGCGGAGGCGAGGGTGTGACAGAACTGGTGCATTTTACATGCAGATACTCAGTTTTTGTGGATGGCCTGTTCTACACAGATTCCCAGTTTAGCAATATTCTCTGAAAATTTATATTCTCTGAAAATGTTCTTATTTCATCCCACTGATGGGTGCTTTACAAGAACCTTATTCTAGATTTTTTCTGAATGTTCCTTCAGCTTCATAATGACGAAAATGTGGAAAATGTCAAAAGGTGAATACTTTTGAGAGCGATTGTATGGACGTTTAACAGTCAACGGTATAGAATCTCAACAGGAAAATAACACTTCAAATGGCTAGAGTCTGTCTGTTCGGACTGTATGACTGTAAGTTGAAATAGTCCTCAGGTGTCTATCCTAACGTCTGACACACGACTGCTGAGTGATATGAAAGATGATGTTTTAATATTTGCTCAGGCCAAAAGCCAAATCACAGAAAATGGTGTGTGTCTGTACTGTGTGCCTGCAATTTGCGTACATTAATATGTTGTTCATCATCTAAATTCATCAATGTCAACATGTCAAAATATGTAAATAATGCAACACATGACTGGTTAGGAAGAACCCAGGATTGGGAGCTCACTATCAAAGCCCTGATCACTCACACATCTTGCTATTATTGAAGCAAGTTAGACTGAGCTGTTGGATGGATAGAGAACTACGAATATCACAAATCAAAACAAGATCTGAGTTACCAAAACAACTAAGGTATGTTACTATACATTTTTATATTCTTGAATGTTATCTCCATGTAAACTCGGTGACCTGCTCTTAAGATTTTCATTTCTGAGATATATTATGAGTTTGAAAATGTATTTTTGCAATTACATACTGAATACAGTGCCCTTTGTAAAGAAAAAAAGGCCTTGAAAATGTCATTGTTGTTCATCGTCTTGATTGTACACTGCCTTTAGAGAAGCTGTTTGAAGAAAATAGTTACGTTATTTTAAATGAATGTTCTTCTCAAAATGGTGTCACAATTACTGGCACACCTGCATTTAATGCTTTATGTACCCTACTTTGCCAAAAAAAGAGTATTGTAGTGTTCATTGAGGTGATGGCACATATGTATAGTAAAGTATCTGAGACCATTCAGCCATGCAGAATCTCTCCAGATCCTTCACAGCCCTGGGTCCTCCTTGTTTGTGGACATACCAGGTCTTCCTATGCCAAACCCACTTTTGTGTTTGTTTCAGAAAATGTATATTTCCTCCTCATCTGACCTTGGAAGCTAGTTCCAATCCAAGTTTAAAAGACATTAGGCAAACTCCAGAGACTGACATATGTCTTTATGACACTAGAGGCTGGCAGGGCCTCCAAATGACATGGAGTTGGCATCCATTTGTAGTTTCAAAGGGTGCGATGGTGACATAATTCTTTAAGTGAAATGTATTCCTTAAGATATTTAATTTAATTTTGTGTAGGGTCACATCAATCAATGACAAATAGTCTTCCGTATTCTTTGTGCTTATAGTTTTAATAGGTGCCAACAATTCTGGACGCAGAGGCGTCTAATACCATTGGACCCCACAATAACACAAGTCAGCTTCACCTGTCAACAGTCTGTCTATCCTAAGTGTACACAGCTCACTGTTTAGTTGCCTCTTATAAGCAGGGAGTGGGCACAGTGGGATGTGATCCCATTGGCCCAATAGGGAGTGGGGGTGGCATTTGAGCAAACTCCTCGCAACCTCACTCCTTTAAAAGCTTTTGCTGTCTCCTCTGTTGGATTTTGAGAAACGATCCGAGGAGAAAGGATAAGGGAAAGATCACATAGAATAAACCTCTGGCTTTCTCATCCAAACAGTTTAGACAGAGAGAGAGGAAAAGAGATGATGCCAGAAGGAATTAGGTCTTACATGGAATGAATAGTATATGTATTTTGGGCAGGGATTTAATGACATACTCTCCTGATCACCGCCTAGCAATAATTTGACAGCTATAGTTTACTACAAATCAAAGTCGCTCAGAGCCAAACAATGAATGAAAACAATTGTGTGGGCTCTTGTATTCTCAGAAATGTTGGTGTCCTCTGGGATTTAATCTTGAAAGATTAAATTGCATATTATTTGATGATTATTTCATGCAATATGTTGTTGGCCATATACTCATATCCCTCTTCTCTATTATTTCAGTGGGCTGGGATATTGCGTGACAAGGATGAATGACCCCTTAAGAAACCAAACGTACCTTGACAACTATTATGAATGCCTGAACCAGGGCTATGTTGGGCCTGTCCTCTGCCAGTGTACCCAGATCCTGTGCTTCCTCCTGGGGACCCCGGCTCTGGTCTGGTGCCTCTGGATCTCTCTGAGTGGAAATCTTTCTGGAGGTCTCAAACCCACCCTGGTCTTCCCTATTAACCTGTTTATGGTGGAGCTGGTGATGTGTGTTGAGGGACCCATGGAGGTGATCTGCTACCTATTCGGCAATAACATAATTGTAAGGCAGGCATTGTATGTTCCCTATTACCTTACATCGATCTGTAGGGCCCTGGTCCAGACCTGCATCTGTGTGGAGCGTTACCTGGCCGTGGCCCAACCTGTAACCTTCCTCAAGTACAGACTCAGGAGATACAGGGTGGGGACTTCAACCCTAATCTGGGGGTTTTCACTCATTTATGCATGTTTTACTATTCCTTTATTGGGTTGTCAAAAAATCACAGCTTATGTGCTTGTTGGTGTCTATGGCCTTGCGTTGGTCATTATTTCTCTCTGCTGCTTGTTCATCCTGCGTGTGTTGAAACAGCCTGGTCCAGGTGATGTAGAGGGGGGAAGAGGGGGAGAGAAACAGCAGGGGACCAAAGATCCACAGAAGATGAGAGCTTTTCGGATCATCTTGACCAACCTGGTGATCATTGTGGTGAGCTCCATCTCAGTGGTTGCGGGTTATGCCATTGTTTCATCTGGCAGTTTCGAGTACCACTGCAACGTTTTCCCCATTTTGCTCCTTGTCAACATATTCAGTGTCTTGGTCTCTCCTCTTCTGCACCTCCACCGAGAGGGAAGGCTACCACGCCGAGGAGAACCAAAGACACGTTAGACTGTCAGTTGCAAGAACTAGAATTAACGAGCGGCATTTTTGTTTGTTTTAGCATGCATTTTAATTGACATTTACTAGGATGTGTATATAATAACAGTGATTTTGCCTGAACTTTCTTCATACAAAACATTATCTTGAGTTAATGTCCGCCAAGTGATGTAGATATGAACATATGGTCGTGACTCGTCCCTTGGTGGCATTGACTCAGACTCAACTCAGACTTTGCCGAGGGGACTAGTGACTCCACTTTAACTTGACCTTACTGGGCTACATCACGGGTGAGCCTGACTACTCGGCCTTGGCTAAGAATTAAGTGCAATGTCAGTCAGTGGTAGCAGAGGCAGAACACTGGATTTGGTGGTAACAGCTCATCCGTGTTGAGGGTCGAGTTACATGCGTTGTGGCCGATCATCACCACCAGGAGGCAACACTTCGCTGTCGAGGATCCAGCTCCGGAGAGAGGCGTTTAGTGCTAGGGTTATGAGTTTGGCGATGAGATCGGAGTAGGCTATTGTGTTGAGCGCTGAACAGCCTTTGCACTTGTTCCTCCAATCTAAGTGGGATCCTGGACAGGACATCCTGAGCAGTGTTGTGTCCAACAGAGACAATGTCGTCTGTGTATCTGTTGGGACGGTGGACAATTTGGAGCGGGTTTGTGGTGTTGTCGGTGTTGATAGATGGAGATGTTTGAGGGAAAGGGAGGAAAAGTATATGGTTGTCCAACTCATAATGCCGCGGTAGATATTACGACAGCACATTAACACTTTCTTTACAGACACGTAACACGTAACAGAGTAACTTTTTTAACTTTACAATTAAATATCCAGGATCCTAACCAGAGGCTAATGCTGTCATTCATTGTTTTATTATTGTTTTCAGCTGTGTTAATATGGGTGTGGTATATTCATCGATTACTTGATTTCTGATGCCCAAATGATTTGACTATGTAAAGTAAAAAAAGTCCAGCCCATGCAGGTGCCCGTGCTGACCTCAGCCAAGTGGTGAGGACTACGTGTGACAAGGCTTTCTAATATAAAACGCTAATCCTTGAAATTATGTGTGGCTCTGTGAGTGTGTGTACGTTTATTTAAGTGGGTGTGATCCTGGTTTTACTATTCCTATAGGGACAGCAACAATAATGTGTCCAAGCATATGCATTTTCCAAATATATTTTGTTTCTCCACAACATGTTTTGATTACTAGTCAAATAAACTGGCTGCAGGTGTATATAAATAAGCCAGCTCATTCATTTTAAGGAACACACGTAATAGAGCTGTGTTTATAATTATTTATTTATAAGTTTAGGTGTCATTCTGTTGATATATTTTAACTCGCCCTTCCTTTGGAGAGAAGTCCATTACCATAAAATCTGGGGTAGGTTATTGTACATTTAAAACAATAATTTAGTATAGTATCTAACAATACACTTACTGACATAACTATTGACCTACGTACGTATACAATCATGGATACGTACAGTATGTAATTCCTTTATTTTATATCTATCATGTATATTGCATCAGTATATTGTGAACAATTAACAGTTTTTACAGTTCATGACCACTATTAGCTGTACATGATATCTGTATATACAGTTGAATCTTTAACAGTCTTTAGTGATTTCTGACACATTAATATCTGGAATAATGTTGTTTATTGATCTCTTGTTTGAGGTTTTTTATAACTGGTATTGCATCTGTTTGACATTTCACTGCGTCATTGGAGCTGTTAACAAATGTTGCTGCACCTGCAACGATAACTGTACACAACCATAAAATAAACATATGAAGTCATACTCATGTAATCTCCCCTTTGTCTTATTTTAGTGTTCCAAAAGGATGAACGACTCTTTAGTGAACCAGACTTACCTCGACATCTGGGATTATTGTCTGGTCCAGAGCTATGTCGGGCAAGAATTGTACAGTGCTGCCCAGGTCTTGTGCTTCCTCCTGGGGACCCCAGCTCTGGTCTGGTGCCTCTGGATCTCTCTGAGTGGAAGTCTGTCTGAAGGTCTCAGACCAACCCAGGTCTTCCCTATTAACCTGTTCGCAGTGGAGGTTTTGTTCTGTGTTCAAGGTCTGCTATATGCGTTCAGCTACCAACTGCTAACCAAAAACGTCATGTTGCGTGTGGTTGTTTATTTCCTCTATTACCTTGTCTGGATATGCAGGCCCATGTTCCAGACTTGCATCAGTGTTGAGCGCTATCTGGCCGTGGTCCAACCTGTGGCCTTCCTGAAGTACAGACTCAGGAGGTACAGGGTGGGGACTTCAACCCTGATCTGGGAGTTATCCCTTGTTTATGCATTTGTTACAACGACTTTCATAACTCATGTTCAAAAGAAAACAGAGTATGTGCTTGTTGGCGTCTATTCGTTTGGGGTGATTGTCATTTCTCTCTGCTGCTTGTTCATCCTGCGTGTGTTGAAACAGCCTGGTCCAGGTGATGTAGAGGAGGGCAGAGGGGGAGAGAAACAGCAGGGGACAAAAGACCCACAGAAGATGAGAGCTTTTAGGATCGTCTTGACCAACCTGGTGATTATTGTGGTGAGCTCCATCCCAGTGGTTGTTGGTTTTTCCACCCAATCATTCAGTCTTTACTTGTTATGCAGTGTCTTACCTGTGTTAATGACCGCTAACCTGTTCAGTGTTGTGGTCTCACCTTTGCTGCACCTCCACAGAGAGGGAAGGCTGTCATGTAGAAGAAAACCAGAGATACATTAAATGTACAATTGCTTGCAGAAAAATGACAGGTTGTGGGATTTGAGTATGATAGATACAGATGTAATTCAAATTGTTCTGCAAAACTGCTACCATAATAAACTTCTTAGTGCCTGCAACTGTTGTTTCCACAAGAGCGGCACAGACATAAAGTAATAATGTGTGCTTGCTGAACACAACATTATGTTACTCTAGATTTCTTTCAGTCTTTTATATATTATCAAATGTATTTCCCCCACCAAAACAGTTGAAGCTATTACAACCAAACTAACATTAAAACATGTAGTTTGCTTAAGAATATACTTGTGACACAAAAGTGTCAGGACATACATGGAGAAAAGTTCTGAAAAAAGGTTTGAGCAATGTTGAGTGTGAGATTGAGTCATAGGCAGAAAGGCCAACGGCCCCCCCAATCCTAAGCGTTGTGTTAAACTGACTAACGTTTCACCACAAATAGCATCTGTGAACTGTATGTTTTTTGTCACTGGACTTTTTAACAGTTTATTAGCCAGTAATTAGCCTACTAGCTACTTACTACTTGGAATAGTCATAAGAAATGATCAATTGCTAGCGAGTCTGACTACAAACCTTACACTGAAAATGCTATTGAATTTCATGGCACAGCGTTAGTTTTTCTTTCATATTTGCAGAACATAGATGAAATATTTACAAATATAGGTGACGATAACTGACTTATTTATCAAGCTGAAAGACGGTGAATCGTGGAAAACCCTCTACTACCTCTACTGCACACAAGGGGTGGTGGTTAATAAGATCCCAGAAAG
Source organism: Esox niger (assembly GCA_016801105.1). Taxonomy (NCBI): domain Eukaryota; kingdom Metazoa; phylum Chordata; class Actinopteri; order Esociformes; family Esocidae; genus Esox; species Esox niger. Next base: position 45,901 of record JACXGJ010000793.1, on the reverse strand, counting down.
CACGCACGGAGTAGTACTTCGAACATCCACCAGAAATAGTAAACAATCAGGGATAATTTGGCATAGTACTTTCAGTACACTATGGTTTGTGACATACTAATCTTCTCACATACTAACCTGGCACACTATATTGTATGCAAGAATGCTTTTTGAGATTCGGCCTATGATTTGTTCCCCCGATACATTTGTGCAAACATAACTATGTTATTTCAATAATATTACTAATACGCAGTGAAAGCTATTTTGCTCAGTATAGACATTCAATAGTGCGTTTTTAAATTTCAAAAGATTGTAACCCCCGTCCTTTGCCTCACAATGGTTTGATCCACTGCCCCCCCCCC
>JACXGJ010000793.1:0-45460 GCA_016801105.1 Esox niger | reverse complement strand
AATGTTATTTTCCCCTCCAAAGTTGATATCAGATTCATAAAAAATCCTACAATGGGATTCTCTGGAATTTTTTTTTCTCTCATTATGTCTCTCATAGTTGAAGTGTACCTATGATGAACATTACAGGCCTCTCTCATCTTTTTAAGTGGGAGCACTTGCGCAATTGGTGGCTGACTAAATACTGTTTTGCCCCACTGTATATATATATATATATATATATATATATATATATATATATTTAATGCAGGAAATGTTTTCCATGGGTGACAGGTCTGAACGGCAGGCAGGCCAGTTTAGCACACAGACTATTTGACTACAGAGCCATGCTGTTTTAATATGTGCAGAATGTGGTTTGGCATTGTCTTGCTGAAATAAGCAAGGCCTTCCCTGAAAAAGACGTCTGAAAGGCACCTGATGAAGACAAAAGCTTCCCGAATCGTCCAGATCGTTCTGGAGACACTGCTGTTGCTGACTTTGCTACTCTCCTATGATTTTTAGGGCAATGCATCAGATTTATATTTCTTATTGATCGTGTGTTCCTGCCCCTCATTATACTTTCTCTTTTAGTGTTTATGGAAGCTTTACTCATCCCCTCTACCTCATCAGGCCAGGAAAAAAGACCTTGCATTCAGTATTTAAGGAAACGTTTTGGGTTTTTTGGTAAATTATTCCGTTGTAATTGAATTCCATAAATATTGTGTGTTTGGTATAGCGGTGTTTGTGTGTTAACTTTCATATTTTACTTACACATGATATTAGCGATATTAACATCTACCTTTAACAATTGCATTATACTCACCTTTCAACTTCAACATGTGTATCAGTTGCTTCTCCTGGTTTCAGTGGTGTTTTAGATTAAAATCTAATGCTGTGTGTTTAAAACAACGCGTGGATTAAAGTGAATCTGATTAATTTAACCGTTTACGTGTCCGTCAGTCTCACTCACTTTCTCTGTAGCCGCGACATAACCAGGTGAACAAGGATAGGAAAGGCCAGGATGGCTGTAAGCACAGACAGCAGGAAACATCTGGCAGAAACAAGATCTACAACACAACCATACTATGAAAAACCTAAACCGCGTTAGGTAAAGATTAAGTCAGGTCCTGTTGCTAATAAAAGGCCTGGAATCCAAACAAGAGGCTAATAATAATGTGTATGTCTGAAGCCCAAATGACTTGACTGTGTAAGGCGAAAAAGGCGTCTGAGGTGGCTAACCCTAACCTGACAGCTGCTGAGTGATTTGTGATGTTTCCATGACGTTTCTGCTCACCACAATAATCTTTGACGTGTTTGAAATTCCATCTGTGTGTGTGAGTGCACACAGGTTTTGGGATCTATAATTGGTTATTTTTCTTAGACACTCTGAGAAAAAGACAATTTTTCAGATGTTATTAGAAAACGAGCCGGTACGCTTCTATCCTAGTTGCAATGGCAAGCTGGATCATATTTTCAAACAGTCAAATGCCAAGACATTGGTGAGCCAATTCTACACACATCATACATTTAGTACCTAAACTACTTTACAAATAATCTGATTATTATTATTTTGTTTTAGGGGGAGGTGAGGGGATGAATGACCTGATTGGACACTGAGGATGATTAGGTGGCCATGTGACAATATGAGTGTCTGATTTGATGAAACTGTTAACAACCCTACTTCTACAAAGAAATGCTATGGGATCTTAAGTGAGAAAATATTGTTATTTTATATACCTATGTTGGTCTTTATAATAACATTGAACCATATGGGCTTCACAGTCATCATTTCTCAACCCAATTGAATACCTCAGAGATATTTGACTGACATGTTAGACAACGCTCTCCACCAACATCATCAAAACATCGCTCCAGTAGAGTGCCAGAGACTCATTTAATCTGTGCCAAGGTTCCTTGTTAAATCACTTATATAGAAGCATCTTAAGAACGGCAACAAACTTTGACACGACCATCCTCGAGTGATGAATGCGTCTGTCATGGCTATTTGGATCACAATTATGGAACATGCAAATTCAGGCTCGGGCTGCTGGATAGAAGGTTTTGCATCCATGCACATTCAGAACGGCCTGTTGTTTTTAGGTATTTTAAAGTCAACATGCTTCAGAGATACTGAACTTCCATTTTGTTTTTGACAAAAGGATACACGTTCCCTAACACGAATAACTCTAATGTCAAAGTTTAATTTGATCAAATATGCATTATCGAAAACGTTTTTGCGAGACCACGATTCCCTAGCAAAACGTAATTTAACGCTATATACATGTGCTACTATCTAGTAGCGGTACTTAGAAAATGTGCACATATGCAAGGAATATAGAGAATTGTAGTATCATACCATACACGTAAACCATATGAATATAAGGTTACCTTCAATTGTAAGCTTGATTAAAAATGATTTAGGATGAAATATATATAGAGAGAAGCGGAATATCCACATCCAAGAAATATCCACGTTTTAGTTTCCTTCCTTTTCTCAAACCATGCTACCTGGTTCTTCTGTCCACTAATAAATATAGAGACATTGCCATAACAAACTGCTCAAAATGGGTCCTGACAAAATAACTCCATAAGTTACCTTTGAAGACATTTCAAATGGGCAAAATCTGCACTAAAACTTTCTTGGATTGCAGATTTAAGATGCTAATTATTTACAAAACGTTAAAGTGCTTTATTTCTTCAAATCCATTGCAGCAGGACGGTTATCAATACAATATGCCCACACACACAGATCTACAAACACAGATGCTTATCAGTACAATATTCCCACAGACACAAATCTACAAACACAGACAGTTATCAATACAATATTCCCACACACACAGATCTACAAACACAGGTGCTTATTCTGACATTTATTTTCGTAAATGTCATGTGTTCATTTTGACTCGCTTGAACAGATCTCTCACTCAAAGGTCTATCGAACCCTTTTCATAAACCTATTAATGTTAGTGCTTTCAAGGATGAATACTTTGTTCAGCTTCTTTGTGTTCATCTTTCCTGTAGGAATCTAGAGCGCATTCACTGGACACTGGGTAACTACGGATGAAACGATACAAAAGGGTTTTAATTTGAACTACGTTGGTGTGAATGTCAGGGGTTATTAAACTCCATTCAGGGAATATTCCAATAAAGATAAACAGCATTAATATGGGGAACCTTGCTGACTTTAGTTACCGTTTGAAAGCATGTTTTTAAGTTCATGCAGTAGTTTGCCTTTAGAAACAAGTAAACACTGCTTCCCCTTCCATTCCACAAACTGCCTTTTCAAAAATTTGGCACCACGTTCACAACAACTGTAATGGCTATATCAGTGTAGGGTGTTATGTGTAGATTGGTGGACAAAAAAGTGGTTAATCAATTATAAATTAAGTGTATAACACAAAAACATGTGGAGAAAGCAAAGGTTTCTGAATGCTTTCTGAAAGCACTATTTATATGTCTATATGTATGTCATTGGGGCATCTTACTGCACAGATCAGATTCTGTGACCTGCCTGGGTCCTTTTACATTGACACTTTCAATGTCATATTGTATATAATATTATCTGAATTATTTAGGGAACCCTACTATATATTTTTTAAGAAAGACTATCTGTATTGATGTCTTCTATTCTAATCAGGTTAATTCATTGATATGTTAAGTCATTGTGAGAGTAGACACCCGGGAGAACTGATTTATGAAAGGCCTCCAGATGATGTCTCAGTTGTCCTGCGTGCTCACCCATACATTCACATTTCTACACACTAGAATTCTATTGTTCCTTGTCATTGATTTTTTTTATGTCAGTGTGATCTAACAAGTGTTGGGGGACTCATATAAATAGGCAAAGATCTGAGGCACTGAATTCACAAAATGTGACAAAAGTTTAATGGGGGCTTGACTTTAGGCAGTTTACGCCCACAAATGTTTATTCCAGCATATTTGCATATTTAACATATTCCTCTTTAGTCGGACAGATGAAAATTCGAACAGATGAAAGACGCCTTTCGTTGAAGCAGGTCTGTCACACGTTTTAATTTAAAAAAAAAGAGTTGATATTTATGGTATGGTATACGTTATAATTGTTAAAGTTGTCAGATGTACTGAAAAGCAGTGGTAAATATAAGTTTCAGCATTAAATGCTATGAATGTCAGTTGTCTGTGTGTGAATTTTTTAGCTTGTAGAAATGTGTTGCTGTCTTGACTTCAGGCTTTGGTGAACCTTTAAGAATATGTTGCTAAGTTGATGCAGTGTGTTAAGTCAGTTCAGAATCCCAAATGGACAGAATTAATTGAATCTCAATTGTTTTTATTATTCTTCTCTTCCTTCAAATCAGCTGAAAGCAGAAAAATAAGACAATGAACTCAACGGATATCAACTCCGGCCCGCAACAACCCCCAGAAGGTGTTCAGATATTGAACATTTTGAACTGCACGGCCGGGTGCAGCATAAAAGCTAGCATGTGTATCACAATGATAGACTTTGCTTTTGGTCTGCCACTCAATGCATGGTCCCTTTGGGTCATCTCTAGAGGCAGATGGAGTCTCGTCGAGTCTGAAGTCTTCACCCTCAATCTGGTCTCCATGGAGATTGCCAATACGTTATTCTTCATTTTTTCATTACTCAGTGATCTTGTACTGTGTAGGACATCTTTGCAATCGGCTATGAATTTCATGTATGGTCTGGCTGTTTCAGCCCGGCCTCTGTTCCAGTGCTGCGTCTGTCTAGAGCGTTACCTGGCGGTGGTCCACCCAATGGTCTACTTGAAGTACAAACCCCTGAGATACAGGGTGTGGTGTTGCGGCGTTGTGTGGATCTTAATCCTGGGGTTTGGTGTAGTCAACGTCCTAATATTAACCATTTACAATAACCTCTGCATATTCCTGCCCATACTGTCAGTGGACATGTTCTGTAGTCTCTCCCTCCTCAGGGCTCTGAAGAAGTCTGGTCCAGGGGATGGAGGGAAGGAGGAGGGGGGAAACATGCAGAAGAAGAGAGCCTTCCGGATCGTCAGTGTCATACTGCTGATGCTGGTGGTCAACTACGGACCCACTATCATCCTGGCGGTGATTTCACCCGTGTTCTCAATCAGTGTCCACATGTGTGAGGTACTGCCACCGATTATCACTATCTCGCTGTTGGGCAGTCCTGTCCAGGCCCTCTTCTTCCTTCAGAGGGTTGGGAAACTACCATGTCTCTGTGGAGCCAGGGAGAGAAGAGAGAACAAATCGAGTTGCATGAAAGTAGACTTTAAAGTTGAAGCATTAGAGAGAAAATAAGACAATAAGACAGCATGCATTGCAACTATTATGTGATATTCATGTGATTTAAGAAAGTTCTTATTTTTCTACCTCCACAGTATGTTTCCTCATGTTTCTGTGATTACAGGCTGGGTGGGCAGGTAACCTCAAGGTGGTCGTGCTGAAGCCAGTTACTGAAAGATTGTTGGTTCAATCCCTGAGGCGACTAGATGAAATAGCTGTTGTAATAAGACGCTTATTTAAACCCTAGTTGGTCCTAATAGTTGGTCTGGATAAGAGCTTCTGCTAAATGACTGAACTAGGATTATCTTTTTATTGCATGTTTATTTATATGTGGCTACTACAGATTGTGGTTGCTTTTATATTCACAAGTTTATAATTGTATGTCAACTTGTATGTCAGCTACTACTATCAATACTTTGTGTTAATGTTCTTAGAGAATCGTGAAGATTCTGATTCTGAACTGCAATTATGTCCCTTGTTTGATTGTCAAATTAATACCTGTATAAATGTAAAAGATAGGGTCTGTAACCTTATGTGTTTATCATATAATTGCTTTATATACATTTCTGAAATAAACATATAATCTATGCCTCAAACACTGCGCTTTATGGACCAGCTTCAAAGTTTATATAGCACGTAAACAGGGTCCCAGTTCACGGAAGATTGTTTCACATATGGTCTATATATTAATGCTGTTGTTATCCTAGTTTTATTTAAAGCAATGTTTTACGGCTACTGGAGGAGAATGTGAATGTGTCATATGCTACTTATCATTTAATTAAATGTATTGAACCACTAACAGTTTTTTGTTACTTTTTAAAGTATTTCTTTACACCACACCTTCAAATAAGTATATTGGAACAAATGACGTATCCCAACCATACAGCCAGCTGCATGCATCCCACCTGTTGGCTTCCATCTGAAACTGAGAAGCATTAACGCTGGTCGATCGCTGGATGGGAGACGAGACACTGTTGGATGTGATGTTGCAAAGCCTGTAATGGCAAGCTGGATATATTTTTTGAACATTCAAGTGCCAAAACTTTGTTGTGCTTGGATTGTGCTGAGCCAATTCTATACACTTCATACATTTAGTACCTAAACTACTTTACAATTAATCTGACAATTATTATTTTGTTTTAGGGGGAGGTGAGGGAATGAATGACGTGATTGGACATTGAGGATGATTAGGTTGCCATGTGTCACCGTTCCACCTGAAGCTCCCCCAGCTGGTGCGCCGAGGCTCCTGCGGTCCTGTGTGTGTCATTACCAGACGCACCTGTTTCTTATTTGATATTTAGTGTAGGGGTATAAATGTCTATTGATAAGGTTGGGGTTTTGTGGGTTATTGCTCTATGTCAAAGAGCCTGTCTGTGTATCGCAGTACGCTGCACTCTCTTTACATATATAAATAATTATTTGAAACCTTTCCCTGCGCTTGACTCCGTTTTTTGAACAGAGCCCTGACACCATGTGACAATATGAGTGTCTGATTTGATAAAACTGTTAACAACCCTACTCCTACAAAGAAATGCTATGGGGTCATAAGTGAGAAATATAGTTATTTTATATACCTATGTTGGTCTTTATAATAACATTGCTCAACTATATATTGACACACCCATTTAAAAGCAGTGTCATGTTATAGCTGTGTCAAAATTGCAAATCTTTAACTGCAAATGTATATTGATGTACAGATGGGTGACAAAGGTGGGTGACAAAAACCTGATTAAATGTGACGGTGAGCTGACGGACGGCTCTAACAGTCATTTTCTCATCCCGGTCCCCTTCATTTGTCTTATCTTCAATCATTGTTCACACCAGGTCCCAATCAAGACATTAGTAGGTGTTTAAATGTTTCTCCTCTGCTCCCCTCAGTTGTTAGTCATTGTTCCATGTTACGGTGCGTCCGAATGTGTGTGGTGAGTTTCGTTCCCGTCTGCCGTTTTGCTTTATAACAATTATCATCAAGTGCTTTGTGTTTTATGTTCTGTTTCTTTGAGTGTGTTTCCAATAAACACAGCATCAACTGTTACAATTGCTTGCGCCTGGTCCGTCCTCTCCACCACTACACACCAACGGTGACAAATGAGTGCAGGAACATCACAAATGCAGATGCTTCCATTCAGGTGTACTGCATGATACAATTAAACTATTAACATCCCATCATGCTTCGTGGCTTGTATGAAAATGCTGATCAGGTCCAGTTGATCTTGATTTTGAATCAACACAGCAAGAGGAAATGACCTAATTGACATTGAAAGAGGGTTCATTATTGCCTTCCAGGATGACAATGACCCCATCCGCAGGGAACGACGAGTCACTGAATGATTTGATGTGTATGAAATTCAAATGAACCATATGGGCTTCAAAGTCAACATTTCTCAACCCAATTGAATACCTCTGGGAGATTTTTAACTGATGTGTTAGACAACGCTCTCCACCAACATCATCAAAACATTGCTTCAGTAGAGTCCCAGAGACTCATTTAATCTATGCCAAGGCGCATTGAATTTGTATTGGTGGCCCAACACCTTACTGAGGTATTTTATTTTGTATTATCCTTTACTTTCCATTTGTCTCCGTCATGATTAGACTGTACTGAGGCCTTCGACACACACACAACAAACATTCCTTGTTAAATCACTTATATAGAAGCATCTTAAGAACGTCAACGAACATTGACCCGACCATCCTCGAGTGATGAATGCGTCTGTCATGGCTATTTGGATCACAATTATGGAAGATGCAAACTCAGGCACGGGCTGCTGGATAGAAGGTTTTGCATCCATGCACATTCAGAACGGCCTGTTGTTTTTAGGTATTTCAAAGACAACATGCTTCAGAGATACTGAACTTCCATTTTGTTTTTGACAAAAGGATACACGTTCCCTAACACGCGGAGAACTCAAATGTCAAAATTGAATTTGATCAAATATGCATTATCAGAAACGTTTTTGCAGGACCACAACTCCCTAGCAAAATGTAATTTGACGCTTATACATGTGCTACTATCTAGTAGCGGTACTTTAAAAATGTGCACATATTCTGGGAATATAGAGATTTGTGGGAATATAGAGATTTGTAGTATCATACTAAACACGTAAACAGTATGAATATACGACTACCTTCAATTGTAAGCTCGATTAACATTTCTTTAGGTTGAAATATATAGAGAAGCGGAATACCCACATCCAAGAAATATCCACATTTTCGTTTCCTTCCTTTTCTCAAACAATGCTTCCTGGTTCTTCTGTCCACTAATATGTATAGAATCCTTCTTGTGACAAACTGGTCAAAATGGGTCCTTGATATTGTTGTCTTAAAATAACTCCATAAGTTACCTTTGAAGACATTTCAAATGGGCAAAATCTACACTTTCTTGGATTGCAGATTTAAGATGCTAATTATTTACAAAACATTAAAGTGCTTTATTTCTTCAAATCCATTGCAGCAGGTTGGTTATCAATACAATATGCCCACACACACAGATCTACAAACACAGATGGTTATCAATACAATATGCCCACGTACACAGATCTACAAACACAGATGCTTATCAATACAATATGCCCACACACACAGATCTACAAATACAGATGCTAATCAGTACAATATGCCCACACACACAGATCTACAAACACAGATGGTTATCAATACAATATCCCCACACACACAAATCTTCAAACACAGATGCTTATTCTGGCAATTATTTGCATGAATGCCATGCATTAATCTTGACTCGCTTGAACAGATGCAAACTCTACATCTCTCACTCAAAGGTCTATCGAACCCTTTTCAAAAACCTATTAATGTTAGTGCTTTCAAGGATGAATACTTTGTTCAGCTTCTTTGTGTTTATCTTTCCTGTAGGAATCTAGAGCGCATTCACTGGACACTGGGTAACTACGGATGACACGATACAAAAGGGTTTTAATTTTAACTACAGTGGTGTGAATGTCAGTTGTTATTAAACTCCATTCAGGGAATATTCCGATAGAGAAACTTCAATAATATGGTGAAACATGCTGATTTTAGTTATAATTTTAAAGCATGTTTTTAAGTTCATGCAGTAGTTTTTTTTTGGAAACATGTAAATACTGCTTCCCCTTGCATTCCACAAACAGCCTTTTCAAAAACTCAGCGCTGCGTTCGTAACAACTGTAATGGCTACATCAGTGTGGGGTGATATGTGGAGATTGGTGGCAAAAAAGTGGTTAATCAATAATAATTTAAGTGTATAACGCAAAAAAATGTGGAGAAACCAAAGAGGTCTGAATACTTTCTGAAAGCACTATTTATATGTCTATATGTATGTCATTGGGGCATCTTACTGCAAAGATCATTTCTGTGACCTGCCTGGGTCCTTTTACATTGACACTTTCAATGTCATATTGTATATAATATTATCTGAATTATTGAGGGAACCCTACTATATATTTTTTAAGAAAGACTATCTGTATTGATGTCTTCTATTCTAAGCAGGTTAATTCATTGATATGTTAAGTCATTGTGAGAGTAGACACCCAGGAGAACTGATTTATGAAAGGCCTCCAGATGATGTCTCAGTTGTCCTGCGTGCTCACCCTTACTTTCACATTTCTACCCACTGGAATTCTATTGTTCCTTGTCATTGATTTTTTTTATGTCAGTGTGATCTAACAAGTGTTGGGGGACTCATATAAATAGGCAAAGATCTGAGGCACTGAATTCACAAAATGTGACAAAAGTTTAACGGGGGTTTGACTTTAGGCAGTTTACGCCTACAAATGTTTATTCCAGCATATTTGCATATTTAACATATTCCTCTTTACTCAGAGAGATGAAAATTCGAACAGATGAGAGACTCCTTTTGTTGAAGCAGGTCTGTCATGCGTTTTAATAAAACATTCTATTGATATTTATGGTATGGTATATGTTTTAAATGTTAAAGATGTCAGATGTACTGAAAGGCAGTGGTGAATGTAAGTTTTCTGCATTAAATGCTATGACTGTGTGAATTTTTCAGACATTGGTGAACCTTTAAGAACATTTTGCTAAGTTGATGCAGTGTGTTAAGTCAGTTCAGAATCCCAAATGGAGAAAATTAATTGAATCTCAATTGTTTTGATTATTCTTCTCTTCCTTCAAATCAGCTGAAAACAGAATAATAACACAATGAACTCAACGGATATCAACTCCGGACAGCAACAACCCCCAGGTGGTATTCACATATTGAACATTTTGAACTGCACGGGTTCATGCAGCTTAACAGCTAGCATGTGTATCACAATGATAGACTTAGCTTTCGGTCTGCCACTCAATGTATGGTCCGTTTGGGTCATCTATAGAGGTAGATGGAGTCTCGTCGAGTCTGAAGTCTTCACCCTTAATCTGGTCTCCATGGAGATTGCTAATATGTTCTTCTCCATTTTTTCATCACTCAACTTTTTCGTACTGCACAGGACATCTTTGCAATCCGCTATGGAGTTCATGTATGGTCTGGCTGTTTCAGCCCGGCCCCTGTTCCAGTGCTGCGTCTGTCTGGAGCGTTACCTGGCGGTGGTCCACCCAATGGTCTATTTGAAGTACAAACCCCTGAGATACAGGGTGTGGTGTTGTGGCGTTGTGTGGATCTTAGTCCTGGGGTTTGGTGTAATCAACGTCCTAATATTAACCATTTACAATAACCTCTGCATATTCCTGCCCATACTGTCAGTGGACATGTTCTGTAGTCTCTCCATCCTCAGGGCTCTGAAGAAGTCTGGTCCAGGGGATGGAGGGAAGGAGGAAGGGAGGAACATGCAGAAGAAGAGAGCCTTCCGGATCGTCAGTGTCATACTGCTGATGCTGGTGGTCAACTACGGACCCACTATCATCCTGGCAGTGATTTCACCCTTTATCTCTATCAGTGTGTACACGTGTGAGGTACTGCCACCAATTAGCACTATCTCGCTGTTGGGCAGTCCTGTCCAGGCCCTCTTCTTCCTTCAGAGGGTTGGGAAACTACCATGTCTCTGTGGAGCCAGGGAGAGAAGAGAGAACAAATCCAGTTGCATGAAAGTAGACTTTAATGTTGAAGCATAAGCGAGACAATGAGGCAATGAGACGGCATGCATTGCAACTATTATGTGATATTCAAGTGATTTAGAAAGTTCTTATTTTTTTTACCTCCACAGTATGTTTCCTCATGATTCTGTGATTACAGGCTGGGTGGGCAGGTAACCTCAAGGTGGTCGTGCTGAAGCCAGTTACTGAAAGGTTGCTGGTTCAATCCCTAAGGCGACTAGATGAAATAGCTGTTGTTTTGCCCATTTAATTAGGCGCTTAATTAAACCCTAGTTGGTCCTTAAAGTTAGTTTGGATAAGAGCTTCTGCTAAATGACTGAACTAGGATTATCTTTTTATTGCATATTTATTTATATGTGGCTACTACAGATTGTGGTTGCTTTTACATTCACACGTTTATAATTGTATGTCAGCTTGTATGTCAGCTACTACTATCAACACTTTATGTGAATGTTCTTAGAGATGATTGGGTGATGATTCTGATTCTGAACTGCTATTATATCCCTTGTCTGATTGTCAAAATAATACCTATGTAATGAGTTACCCGTACTTACCAGCCAAATGTAAAAGATAGGGTCTGCTATTTTATGTGTTTATCATATAATTGCTTTATATACATTTCTGAAATATACTTATAATCTATGCCTCAAACACTGCGCTTTATGGACCAGCTTCAAAGTTTATATAGCACATAAACAGAGTCCAAGTTCTCGGGAATATTCTTTTACATATGTTCTATATATATATAAATGCTGTTGTTATCCCAGTTTTATTCAAAGCGATTTTATACATTTGTTTTATGGCTACTGGAGGAGAATGTGAATGTGTCATATGCTACTTATCATTAAATTAAATGTATTGATCCACTTAAATATTTTTCTTACTTTTTAAAGTATTTTTTACACCACACCTTCAAAGAAGTCTCTTGTTCTATATCGTGAAGCTTTGCCCATAGGGGCTTCGCTCCTATTGGTTTATCCCTCTGCCGTAAGGCAGCCACTGAACATTAAAATATGCAAATCGACCTGCCCGTGGACACCGTCCTTGGCTATATAAGCAGGTCGTATACCCAGCGTCAGCCTCCCTTTTTCTTCATTGAAAAAGTTTAATTTATGCGAAGATGACATCTATACAGCTGAGGATGGCTTCATCACCTGCTATCAGCACGGCACTGCCCCTCCCACCGCCGTCTTTACTGACATGCCGGTGTGCCGAGCTAGACTCGGCTGTGGACACACACACACTTTGTTGTGCGTGTCTGGGGCCAGCGCATGCACGTGCTGGTGCTAGTTTGGGGAGGAGGAGGGGGATGCTCCCAGTAGGGAGGTGGGCGTCAACCCCGTGGCAGTGAAGGACCGGTTTTTCACTGCCGTTTTGGTTGCGGCCTGGCGTGTTAACATCCCTATGCCGGTGCCCACGACTGAGACCGAGGTTGACATCTTCGAGGCGACCTGCTGGTCTCGGCTACCTCGACCTGCAGTACACAAAGCCCCCGAGGTGCCAGCGCTACGTAAGTACGCTGAGGAGGCTTGGGGCGCTCCGTTTACTGCGCGTGGTCAGGTCAAATCTCACCTGGCCTTCACTGCTGTGGAGGGCAGGTTGGAGACCCTGGCTAAGGGCGTCCCTCCATTGGAGGAAGCTCTGGTCGCTTCTCTGGTACCAAATTTGAGTACCTGGAGTGACAAACGCCCGGCCCTTCCGTCCGTCTCGGACCGGGTCATGGCCAGCCTGGCTGACAAGTCTTACGCCTTGTCGGTCCAGTCCCTGGCAGCGTGCAACACGGTGGGCCTCCTGGCAGCCTCTCTAACACGGCTCACTGAGAACCGTGCCCCGTTGTCTCGGGAAGAGGGGGATGAGGTGCACCGGGCAGCGGCAGCCATCCTGAAATTGACTCAGGCCAATTCCCTGACAACCGTATGACAGTCGCGTACGTAAACAGACAGGGCGGGGTCAGGTCTCTGCCCCTCCACCTGTTGGCGGTGCAGATCTGGGAATGGGCCCTATGGCACCTCAGGTCGCTAAAGGCGCTGCACATTCCCGGGATGCTCAAAGTGGGCGCGGACTTACTGTCTCGGGGAGGTCCCCGGGACGACGAGTGGCGTCTTCATCCCGACATTGTGGTCGAGGTGTGGAGACGCATCGGGAAAGCACAAGTGGACATTTTGGGTCTCGAGAGAACGCGCATTGCCCCCTGTGGTTTTCTCTCCATGCACGGGACGAGCCTCCACTGGGCGTGGACGCACTGGCACATCGGCCGTGGCCGAGGGTTTTGCTGTACACCTTTCCTCCCCTCCAATGCATTCTTCTTGTCATGTCTCGGGTGCGGTCGGAGGGGCTGTCGCTCATTCTGATCGCGCCTTTTTGTCCAGGGGCTCTGTGGTTTGCGGAGGCGGCTCAGATGGCGGTGGGGTTGCCATGGGCGATCCCATACCGCCACGGAGCACTATCCCAGGTGAACGGCTCGATCGGGGCGTTCCCCGTTCTGGGTCAACCCCTGCGGGCCTGGCTCCTGAGAGGGCCAGGTTGCTGCGACGGTGTCTGACTGAGGCCGTCGTGGCGACCATTCAGGGTGTAAGAGCGGCTTCCACATCTGCTGGCTACGCTAGTAGATGGGAGATCTTTACCCACTGGTGCAAGGACACGGGGGTTGATCCCCTGTGTTGTGACGTGGGCAGTATCCTGTCGTTCCTGCAGGGTCTATTGGAACGGCAGAGAACCCCTGGCAAGCTTAAAGTGTACGCTTGTGCAATCTCGGCATGCCATGGGGGGTTTGACGGGGTGTCTGTGTTTAGTCACCCGCTGGTGAAACGTTTTTTGGCCGGGTCCCGCCGCCTGCGGCCGGTGTTCCGGCGGACGTTACCAGAGTGGGACCTGACTATGGTGTTGGACGCGTTGTGTGACGCGCCGTTTGAACCCATTGAGCAGATACCGTTGAGAACGTTGTCTCTCAAGACTGCGCTCTTATTGGCCCTGACTTCGGCTAAGCGGGTCAGCGACCTCTGTGCTCTGTCAACGCAGCCTGGCTGTCTCAATATAAATGGTGACGGCAGCAGAGCGGTGTTGCTGCCTAACCCGGCCTTTCTTCTCAAGATCATCAAGACAGCATTTCGTTCCACGAGGTTGGTCCTGTGGGCGTTTTCTCCTCCTCCCCACCAGGGGCCTAGGGAGGAGAGGTTGCATCGTCTGTGTCCGGTGCGCGCTTTGGCACACTATGTGCAGCGCACGGCAGCGATACGAGCCGCGCCCCAGCTCCTAGTGTGTTACGGGGGCCATAAGATTGGCCAGCCGTGGTCGAAACAGCGTCTGTCTCACTGGTTGTGTGAGGCCATTGGTCTTGCGTATGAGTCCTGCGGCAAGCCCAAACCTGATGGGTTTGGGGCACACTCCACACGTGGAGTGGCGGCCTCAACCACCCTGTTCAAGGGCGTGGGAGTGGAGGACATTTGCGCGGCAGCGTCGTGGGCGACGTCGTCACCTTTTGTCCGTTTCTACTTGCGTGATATGGCTGCGGGGACGTTAGCTCACTCAGTGCTCAGTGTGGCTGAGGCAGGAAAGTGAGCACGGGACGCAGGATTTGGAGGGCGGATAGTGCTCGGGCTCTGCCCGGGGACACGACGCGCCCGGCCGGGCTGGTGGCCGAACGCTTGCGGTGTGACTGCTTGAGCGTTCATTAGAGCACCGAGCGGGGTTGCTCGGTGTGTTTGGGCTGGCCCTGGACGCTCCGAGGCAGTGTTACTCTGACTGAGGAGGTACCAGCGGGGTTGGTGCAGTATGTACGTTCGTACCGGGCACTGAGTGTTGCCACTCGGACGTACGTTTTGATAGCTGAGCAGGATGGAGGCGGCTAGGGTGTGCATGGAAGTCACACGCTAGAGCCGCCCTGCTAGGCACTTATCTCTGAGTGAGGTGGGTGACCGGCAGGGAGTACATCTCGGGCTCGCTCGCTTTGCCCTAAACCAATAGGAGTGAAGCCCCTATGGGCAAAGCTTCACGATATAGAACGATAGTTACTTTCGTAACTCCAGTTCTATGAGTGGAGCGTCGCCCATAGGGTTCGGGCCCTGGCCGGTCTCTGGTAAACTTTTCTAATGAAGAAAGGTGTATCGGGAGGCTGAAGCGGGGTATACAACCTGCTTATATAGCCGAGGACGGTGTCCACGGGCAGGTCGATTTGCATATTTTAATGTTCAGTGGCTGCCTTACGGCAGAGGTATAAACCAATAGGAGCGAAGCCCCTATGGGCGACGCTCCACTCATAGAACTGGAGTTACGAAAGTAACTATCGGAACAAATGACGTATCCCAACCATACAGCCAGCTGCATGCATCCCACCTGTTGGCTTCCATCTGAAACTGAGAAGCATTAACTCTGGTCGATCGCTGGATGGGAGACGAGACACTGTTGGATGTGATGTTGAAAAGCCTGCAATGGCAAGCTGGATACATTTTTCTAACATTCAAGTGCCAAAACATTGTTGTGCTTGGATTGTGCTGAGCCAATTCTACACACTTCATACATTTAGTACCTAAACTACTTTACAATGAATCTGATGATTATTATTTTGTTTTAGGGGGAGGTGAGGGGATGAATGACGTGATTGGACATTGAGGATGATTAGGTGGCCATGTGACAATATGAGTGTCTGATTTGATATAACTGTTAACAACCCTACTCCTACAAAGAAATGCTATGGGGTACCTATGTTGGTCTTTATAATAACATTGCTCAAATATATATTGGTATGCCCATCTAAAAGCAATGTCATGTTACAGCTGTGTCAAAATTGCTAATCTGTGACTGCAAATGCATATTGATATTCAGATGGGTGACAAAGGTGGGTGACAAAAACATTCAGATGGGTGACAAAAAACCTGAATAAATGTGACGGTGAGCTGACGGACGGCTCTGTCATCTCCCGCATTTCCTTGGTCTCTAACAGTCATTTTCTCATCCCTGTCCCCTTCATTTGTCTTATCTTCAATCATTGTTCACACCAGGTCCCAATCAAGACATTAGTAGGTGTTTAAATGTTTCTCCTCTGCTCCCCTCAGTTGTTAGTCATTGTTCCATGTTACGGTGCGTCCGAATGTGTGTGGTGAGTTGCGTTCCCGTCTGCCGTTTTGCTTTATAACAATTATTATCATCAAGTGCTTTGTGTTTTATGTTCTGTTTCTTTGAGTGTGTTTCCAATAAACACAGCATCAACTGTTACAAGTGCTTGCGCCTGGTCCGTCCTCTCCACCACTACACACCAACGGTGACAAATGAGTGCAGGAACATCACAAATGCAGATGCTTCCATTCAGGTGTACTGCATGATACAATTAAACTATTAACATCCCATCATGCTTCGTGGCTTGTATGAAAATGCTGATCAGGTCCAGTTGACCTTGATTTTGAATCAACACAGCAAGAGGAAATGACCTAATTGACATTGAAAGAGGGTTCATTATTGCCTTCCAGGATGACAATGACCCCATCCGCAGGGAACGACGAGTCACTGAATGATTTGATGTGTATGAAATTCATATGAACTATATGGGCTTCACAGTCATCATTTCTCAACCCAATTGAATACCTCTGGGAGATTTTGGACTGATGTGTTAGACAACGCTCTCCACCAACATCATCAAAACATTGCTTCAGTAGAATCCCAGAGACTCATTTAATCTGTGCCAAGGCACATTGAATTTGTATTGGTGGCCCAACACTTTACTGAGGTACTTTATTTTGTATTATCCTTTACTTTCCATTTGTCTCCATCAGGATTAGCCTGTACTGAGGCCTTCGACACACACAACAAACAGAAGGTTTTGCATCCATGCACATTCAGAACGGCCTGTTGTTTTTAGGTATTTCAAAGACAACATGCTTCAGAGATACTGAACTTCCATTTTGTTTTTGACAAAAGGATACACGTTCCCTAACACGCGGAGAACTCTAATGTCAAAGTTGAATTTGATCAAATATGCATTATCGGAAACGTTTTTGCAGGACCACGACTCCCTAGCAAAATGTAGATTAACGCTTATACATGTGCTACTATCTAGTGACGGTACTTTAAAAATGTGCACATATGCAGGGAATATGGAGAATTGTAGTATCATAGCATACACGTAAACAGTATGACTATACAGCTACCTTCAATTGTAAGCTTGATTAAAAATGATTTAGGATGAAATATATATAGAGAGAAGTGGAATACCCACATCCAAGAAATATCCACGTTTTAGTTTCCTTCCTTTTCTCAAACCATGCTACCTGGTTCTTCTGTCCACTAATAAGTATATAATCCTTGCTGTGACAAACTGGTCAAAATTGGTCCTGACACTTGATATTGTTGTCTTAAAACAATTCCATAAATTACCTTTGAAGACATTTCAAATGGGCAAAGTCTACAATAAAACTTTCTTGGATTGCAGATTTAAGATGCTAATTATTTACAAAACGTTAAAGTGCTTTATTTCTTCAAATCCATTGCAGCAGGATGGTTATCAATACAATATGCCCACACACATAGATCTACAAACACACACGGTTATCAATACAATATGCCCACACACACAGATCTACAAACACAGATGCCTATCAGTACAATATGCCCACACACACAAATCTACAAACACATGCTTATCAATACAATATGCCCACGTACACAGATCTACAAACACAGATGCTTATCAATACAATATGCCCACACACACAAATCTTCAAACACAGATGCTTATTCTGGCAATTATTTGCATAAATGCCATGCACTAATCTTGACTCGCTTGAACAGATGCAAACTCTACATCTCTCACTCAAAGGTCTATCGAACCCTTCCTTTCAAAAACCTATTAATGTTAGTGCTTTCAAGGATTAATACTTTGTTCAGCTTCTTTGTGTTTGTCTTTCCAGTAGGAATCTAGAGCGCATTCACTGGACACTGGGTAATTACGGATGAAACGATACAAAAGGGTTTTAATTTTAACTACGGTGGCGTGAATGTCAGTGGTTATTAAACTCCATTCAGGGAATATTCCAGTAAAGAGAAACATCATTAATATGGGGAACCATGCTGACTTTAGTTACCGTTTGAAAGCATGTTTTTAAGTTCATGCAGTAGTTTGCCTTTAGAAACAAGTAAACACTGCTTCCCCTTGCATTCCACAAACAGCCTTTTCAAAAATTTGGCACCACGTTCACAACAACTGTAATGGCTATATCAGTGTGGGGTGATATGTGTAGATTGGTGGCCAAAAAAGTGGTTAATCAATTATCAGTTAAGTGTATAATGCAAGAAAATGTGGAGAAAGCAAAGGTGTCTGAATACTTTCTGAAAGCACTATTTATATGTATATATGTATGTCATTTGGGCATCTTACTGCACAGAACATTTCTGTGACCTGCCTTTACATTGACACTTTCAATATCATATTGTATATAATATTATCTGAATTATTGAGGGAACCCTACTATATATTTTTTAAGAAAGACTATCTGTATTGATGTCTTCTATTCTAAGCAGATTAATTCATTGATATGTTAAGTCATTGTGAGAGTAGACACCCGGGAGAACTGATTTATGAAAGGCCTCCAGATGATGTCTCAGTTGTCATGCGTGCTCACCCATACATTCACATTTCTACACACTGGAATTCTATTGTTCCTAGTCAAGTTTAACGGGGGTTTGACATTGGGCAGTTTATGCCCACAAATGTAAATATTCCAGCATATTTGCATATTTAACATATTCCTCTTTACTCGGACAGATGAAAATTCAAACAGATGAGAGACGCCTTTCGTTGAAGCAGGTCTGTCACGCATTTTAATTTTAAAATCTATTGATATTCATGGTATGGTATACGTTATAAATGTTAAAGTTGTCAGATGTACTGAAAAGCAGGTTTTCAGCATTAAATGCTATGAATGTCAGTGGTCTATGTGTGCATTTTTCAGCATGAAGAAACTCTGGAGAAATGTGTTGCTGTCTTGACTTCAGACTTTGGTGAACCTATATGAACATGTTGCCATGTTGATGGAGTGTGTTAGTTCAGAATACCAAATGGACAGAATTCATTGAATCTTGTTTTTATTCTTCTTCTCTTCCTTCAAATAAGCTGAAAACAGAATAATAAGACAATGAACTCAACGGATATCAACTCCGGCCCGCAACAACCCCCAGATGGTGTTCAGATATTGAACATTTTGAACTGCACGGCTGTGTGCAGCTTAACAGCTAGCATTTGTATCACAATGATAGACTTTGCTTTCGGCCTGCCACTCAATGTATGGTCCCTTTGGGTCATCTCTAGAGGCAGATGGAGTCTCGTCGAGTCTGAAGTCTTCACCCTCAATCTGGTCTCCATGGAGATTGCCAAGACGTTCTACTTCATTTTTTCATCACTCAACATTTTCGTACTGCACAGGACATCTTTGCAATCGGCTATGGATTTCATGTATGGTCTGGCTGTTTCAGCCCGGCCCCTGTTCCAGTGCTGCGTCTGTCTAGAGCGTTACCTGGCGGTGGTCCACCCGATTGTCTACTTGAAGTACAAACCCCTGAGATACAGGATGTGGTGTTGCGGCGTTGTGTGGATCTTAATCCTGGGGTTTGGTGTAGTCAACGTCCTAATAATAAGCATTTACAATAACCTCTGCATATTCCTGCCCATACTGTCAGTGGACATGTTCTGTAGTTTCTCCATCCTCAGGGCTCTGAAGAAGTCTGGTCCAGGGGATGGAGGGAAGGAGGAAGGGGGAAGCATGCAGAAGAAGAAAGCCATCCGGATCGTCAGTGTCATACTGCTAATGCTGGTGGTCAACTACGGACCCACTATCATCCTGGCGGTGATTTCACCCGTGTTCTCAATCAGTGTCCACATGTGTGAGGTACTGCCACCAATTATCAATATCTCACTGTTGGGCAGTCCTGTCCAGGCCCTCTTCTTCCTTCAGAGGGTTGGGAAACTATCATGTCTCTGTGGAGCCAGAGAGAGAAGAGAGAACAAATAGAGTTGCATGAAAGTAGACTTTAAAGTTGAAGCAAAAGAGAGAAAATAAGACAATAAGACAGCATGCATTGCAACTATTATGTGATATCCAAGTGATTTAGGAAGTTATTATTTTTCTACCTCCACGTTTCCTCATGTTATTGTGATTACAGGCTGGGTGGGCAGGTAACCTCAAGGTGGTCGTGCGGAAGCCAGTTACTTAAAGGTTGTTGGTTCAATCCCTGAGGCGACTAGATGAAATAGCTGTTGTAATAAGGCGCTTAATTAAACCCTAGTTGATCCTAATAGTTGGTCTGGATAAGAGCTTCTGCTAAATGACTGAACTAGGATTATTTTTTTATTGCATATTTATTTATATGTGGCTACTACAGAGTGTGGTTGCTTTGACATTCACACGTTTATAATTGTATGTCAACTTGTATGTCAGCTACTACTATCAACACTTTGTGTTAATGTTCTTAGAGAATGGTGATGATTCTGATTCTGTACTGCAATTATATCCTTTGTTTGATTGTCAAAATAATACCTATATAATGAGGTACTGGTACTTACCAGCCAAATGTAAAAGATAGGGTCTGTTAGTTTACGTGTTTAATCACTGCACTATATGGACCAGCTTTAAAGTTTATATAGCACATAAACAGGGTCCCAGTTTACGGAAGATTGTTTCACATATGTTCTATATATTAATGCTGTTGTTATCCTAGTTTTATTTAAAGCGATTTTATAAATTTGTTTTATGGCTACTGGAGGAGAATGTGAATGTGTCATATGCTACTTATCATTTAATTAAATGTATCGTACCACTAACAGATTTTTGTAACTTTTGAAAGTATTTTTTTACACCACACCTTTAAAGAAGTCTCTTGGAACAAATGACGTATCCCAACCATACAGCCAGCTGCATGCATCCCACCTGTTGGCTTCCTTCTGAAACTGAGAAGCATTAACTCTGGTCGATCGCTGGATGGGAGACGAGACACTGTTGGAAGTGATGATGCAAAGCCTGCAGGGGAAATTAAGCTCCAGGAAGATAACTTCAGAATGTTTTCAAAGGAAGGAAACTTTAGATACACCATTTGATATCAGGGAAAATTATTTTAGTAGTACCAAAAAAATTGTAATAGAATGAGCCGTTCATAACATACTAGGTTCGCAAGCAAGCAGTGACACAAGTAATGGTAACCAAAAACTCCTGATTTTTTTTCATCAGTGTTTGAAGACAAGGAGCCATGTATGCGGGCGTATTCAAACAAATAATGATAGACTGACAATGAGAAAATCAAACATTAATTAGCATGGGAGAGCATTAATTACACTTGAGAATTCTCCGGAGTCATCCAAAATATACCTCATACATAGAAAATGTGCGTTATTATCAAAGTGTCCGGCACAAACAGAAAAAAATCTCTAAAATATGTCGTTTTTACAGAGTAAAGACTTATAACTTACGTTCATGCAGTTTTATGACCACAAAACAAATTTCAAAGATGTATGTTTCCCCATGCTTGCGCTCTTGTTAATCACCTCAATCGGTTTATAAGTGAATATTTTGGTATTTAGCCCTCCTAAGATTCAGCACCCTCTAGCTCTCGCGCTAGCAATTGCAATTTTACATGACTAGCATATTAAGTGCATGAAAACACCTGTTACAAGCTACTGGTCTACTAGCTTGGTCAGTCGAGTTTTTTCTCAGTTTAAATAAAACCACCATTATTGTCGGATTTCACATGATATCGATTTTCAGTTAATCTTGGCTTCATCACACGCGC
The DNA here is from genome assembly GCA_016801105.1 of Esox niger. Classification (NCBI taxonomy): domain Eukaryota; kingdom Metazoa; phylum Chordata; class Actinopteri; order Esociformes; family Esocidae; genus Esox; species Esox niger. The sequence goes on along the minus strand of JACXGJ010000793.1, from coordinate 23,404 downwards.
AAAGCACAGTATCTGCTGCGATCACAAACCGTTTTCTTTCTAACGGCATCTGTAGGGCTACGTGAACTGCCCCCTTGAATAAATCAGCTTGGGTCAGACGGGGGAGTCTGAGGAGGGAGTATTTGATCTGTGCGGTGCGTTATTCCTCGCAAATGTTCATGGGAACGTCAGAGAGGTGTGAAACAAACCCATTGATGAGGAGAAACAAAGAGGTGGATAAGTGAGGGAGGTATTCACTGAACTGCATACCTGAACACCTGTCCAACTGGTTGGATTGGCTGGGGGGAGGGGGAAGAGGTGGAGCCCACTGTGAAGACTACAGCCTCGATTTAAATCTGGATTGTTGTTTAGAGCATCGAGCAAAAGAGAGACACAAGGTGATAAAAGTGACGAGGTGTATATAAAGGATAAATAATAGCAAGATTGAGGGATTGGAGACAGACTTACAGAAACCAGAGCCCTGGACAATATTTACTTGGAAAGGTGAAGCACCAAAGACCAGGTACTGAGCTCTACTGTAAGTCAATTTCAACATGTTTTATTCCTAGCCAAATATATAATAAAATAAAAATCTAATATTGGACAGTATGATGAAAGTGTGTGTGTGGGGGGTTGGATTCAGGAGATCACGATAGGACACATGAGTTTGCTTACTGAGACCACCCATGTGTCATACCGATTCTACAGAGGGCCTAGTGCATGCTGGTTTCAACTTTAAATTCATTCAGACTGAAATGACCAGGAGAGTGTAGAACCTAACTAATTAGTAGTGACCTAATAAATCAATCAAGTACAAGCTGAGAGCAAAAACCTGCAGTCCCTCTGCCCTCCTTGGGACCAGTGTGACACCTGTGGGATGCATGGCTACATGACTGTGGGTAACATTGGGTAGAGGCAAATGGAACACACCCTGATTAGTATGATCACTCCATTGTAGATGCTGTGAGGAAGCGCTTGGTACACCAGACGAGTCGGTGAATAACTGTAATGTCTGGTTAATGTGTACACTGATCCCATAAGTGGGTGGTATTCAAAGCTGTCCTTCGAACCAGCTTCAGTCCATATGTTCATTGCAATACTCTAATCGCTGACAATGAAAGATGAGGTTGAAATATAAGTCTAAGTCCCTGATCAAGGAGTTGCAAATGGACCAGTGGAGAGGAACTGGCCTCGTGGACCAGATTTGAATAACAATCGCTTTCCTAACTGTTGTTGACTGTGTGAGGTAATGAGGAATGTCCCTACATATGTGTTGAGTATTGAGAGTGTTATGAATAAGATAAATGATTTATATGCAGCGTGGCGCTGGACCACACCCATGCGAATGCTTAGAGGGTAATAGTAGACATTTCATTAGTGGGCACCCATTTGGAAAATACTGCATACGAAGTTGAGTGCAGATCGGTCAAAGTGTTTGAGCATTTATAGAGTTGTTTAAATAATTACAAAGGGCAAAAATGTCCATCATGATACACCTTTGGGGCTATTCAAATGAATTTGTTCCTTTTGAGGATTGTTATCACTTCATCAATCGCGGTAGGTACCTTGACGTTTCCGTGTTTGCAACACTTGTGACGGAGATTTGGCGAATACCTCACGAGTCACGCCAGCGGTGTCTGTGATGCCTCTAAGTGGAAATCTGTGGCCTACAAGCCCATTGTTCAAAACAATGATCCTAACTAATAACCCTAACTGAAGGTTGTCGTGTTTCCCCCTGGGCCTCTGGTTCAACCACATTCCACCGTACCAAGAAACAACAATGCATAGGATGTACAACGTCACGAATGTGTACTACAGGCTGTTTTTCCCCTGATGGGAGTACATGAGGTTTATGTGTGCATGTGTGTTGTGTGTACCAGCTAACCTTCTGTCTGGCCGACATTCTCCACTGTCCCAGAATTCACCTGTCCAGGCTGGGTAGCTTCCTTTCGACAAACCCGTTATTTCCACTGTATGCTTGTCTTCTGTTGCCCGCTAGGTGCAAAGCTCCAAACCAGTAGCCCTACCAACCATTCTTCTCATCTCACCAGGCTCAGAATGGCTCTCTCCGGCCAGGCTGGCTACCTCACAGAGGAGCAGTTCATCTGCTCTATCTGCCTGGATGTGTTCACCAACCCAGTCTCCACACCCTGTGGACACAGCTACTGCCTGGCCTGCATCTCTGCCTACTGGGACGGTATGCATGCAGTGTTTCATGAGTACACCTCGTCCTAGGACGCAGTTTGTTACCCTGTTTATAGAGGAATGAAATCAGGCGTCTAATTACACCAACCTTGATTTCGAAGGGGAAACAGGCAAGCCGAGCGTTTGCCCACTGTGCAAAGAGAGCTTCAAGAAGAGGCCGGAGCTTCACATCAACCGCACTCTGAAGGAGATCACCGAGCAATTCAAGAAAATGACTGACGGCGGGGTGTGGATGACGGGGGGAGCCTCTTTAGCGGGTGTGGGTAACAGTGTTGGTGGTGCTAGTGCTGGTGGGGGCGGGAAGGGGTCAAACGGGGAGCGCCCTCCGGTCCTGCCGAAACCCCCAGGGATGGGCGGGATGCCCGGAGATCTCTTTGCTGAGATGAAGACCAAGTTCCGGAGACCGACGTCCAGCACACCTCCACCGGTGCTCCACCCTCACCCGCCCCTGCCCTTGTCCCACACGGCCAACCAGTCGACACCGGGCCCCCCTATTGTCCCCCGGAGGTACACGCTGAGTGGACCAGCCGATTCGACCCCGGACGCTCCGCTGTGCTTGGAACACCAACGGGGACTGGAGTTCTTCTGCCGCACGGACCAGACATGTGTTTGCGCTGCCTGCGTGGAACGTGTGCACTACGGACATGAGGTTATACCTGCCAAGAGGGAGTGGCAGATCAAGAAGGTAGGGGGACAAACAGGGGTGGAGCAGTCCTCTGAAGACAACAAGACTTCTGGGTAAACTAGTTCTGCTGGAGTTGTCGGACTCTCACGATGCTTCTGTTAAACCTAAGCTCAATATTTTTTTATGCACTTTTACTCTTACGAAAATGTAGTGTACAGTGTACAGTGCTTGTAAGATGAGTCTGTGTGAAAATGCATTCATATTTTAAATGTTTGTACTGTGCTGACTGTTGTCTGTTGATTTCTGCAGTCTCAGCTGAACATTGCAGAGGTTGAGCTTAGGGACATGATTGTGGAGAGAGAGAGGAAGGTGGAGGAAATCAAGACATCACTGCAGGAAATTCAGGTTTGAATAAACCATACACAAACAACAGACACACCTCCAAGCACTGACACGCAGCCTCACACACATCTCTAAATGCGTCCTATTTAACTTATCAAAATGCCTCTAATCAGGGTTGCCATATCTGCGGTTTTCATGTGAAATCGGGCTACTTTTCAAACAACGGCGCTGGTGCTATTTGTTTTGGTTGCATGTGGTGGACTTTTGGGCTGAACTTCACTCAGTGCTGCACCATTTCTGTCTTTATATTGTGTGTTTCACGTGTGTAAACTGCATCTTAAGTCCCGGGGGGTGGGGGTTCACCTGTAAAATTGTCAATATTTTGCACCAACAAAAGTTGTGCTGGTTTTCAGGCATTTTGGGCTGGTTTTGAGCAGTTGTTGGGCTGAAAATGTTTGTTAAACCTGGCAACACTGCCTCTAATCTCTCTACTTGTCTATCCCCCTCATCATCTACCTGTCCTCAGGTATGTGCAGAGCATGATACGGCCGGCAGCGTGCATGTCTTCTCCACGCTGGTGAGCTCCTTGGAGAGGAGTCAGGCAGAACTGCTGGAGGTTATAGATTCAGCACATCAGACCGCAAAGCACAGAGGACAGTCACTCATCAGAGATTTGGAACAGGTTTCCTTTTATTCATTCATTATTAATGCACATATTTATGCAGTTATTTAGGTGACTTAAAGGTCATAAATCGAATAATAAATGCTATACAATTCACTTGATATATCATAGAGTTATCTTTCATACCTGGGAAGGTGAGCAATAAAAATGATAGTACATATATCTGACTGTTGACAAACCCATCTCCCGTAAGAGATTATATATAACAATGTCATGATTTCTTTCTGATTTTAGGAGATCGCTGAGCTGAAGAAGAGGAGCGCAACACTGACCCAGCTAGGCAATACCGATGATTACATTTTCTTTTTCAAGGTTAGAGAGGCCTCATCCAGTTCTTGATGTTCTTTCTTTAAAACATTTTTACATCCTTTTCTCCAACTTTTTCCTCCTGAATTACCTGAGCTACAGGGTAAACTGTATTTTTCTTATCTCTCTTTTATCGTTTGTTTTGCCTTTCCAGGGATTACTTCAAACTTCAACTCAAACTGCTGATGTCCAACCATGAAAGTTATATCTCCTATATTTATCATCTTTCTCTACCTCTCACTTCTCCCTTCAGACGTTACCCTCCCTCTCCCCTCCACCCCAGACCAGGGATTGGTCAGATGCGGTCGTGAGCTCGGACCTCACCTCTGGGACTGTCCTTCGGACTGTCAATCAAATGCTGGAGCACTTTCAGGAAGTGCTCAAGAGACTGCCGAAGATCTGTGGGTTCTGGTTCACTGTACTGGAACTCAGTGCCATTTCTTTATGAATACTATCAGCTTTTGATATCTGTAAACTTTCCCAGCAGGCAAAACTGGTTCAAATGCCACAAAAATTCTTGACTTGACACCACTGCTATTGGGTTTTAATTGTCTCACTTTAAATGCTGTAAATTACTCTGTTTCAGAGCAATATGTAATGGCTGATAATGACTTTCAACCCTGATTGTCTTTTGTTGTTCAGGTTTTAATCCTCAATTTCAACCAGACCATCCTGTGGGAAGATTGAGCCCAGGTGAGGTTTAGATACATTCGTTGCTCTTGCCTCTGTCAAAGTCTTACATCATCATACCACATCATATCACATTTTGTTTGTATTGATTTGTGTTTGTTGAGGTTTGCGTCTTCAAACTCAAGCAAACAATCTATGGGAAGGTATTGTCCAAGTAAGGCTTTCATTGCTGCCTGGATCACATGTATAAGTCCCAGTTTAATACATTATTTTCGTATTAGATTATACAGTTTCCTTTTGTCATTTTTTATTTGGTCAGTTTTACTTCCTCAACCGTATTTATATTAATGTTTTTTGTAATATTTATTTGTATTTCGTTTTTTATCATCTCTGTTAAGCACTTGGGAAGCATTTATATGTAAGAAAGATTCTCTACCAATCTATGCCAAGATATAGTCTAAGTAAGCTTTTAATGAAGGAATCAGCATTCAGGATTTGCACCAACCTGTTAATAATGAAACCGCCGTTATCTAATCATTTATTGTCTTCTGCTTTCTCGATCAGACCGCTTGCGTCCTCAGCCAGACCAATTTCGTCCTCAGCCAGACCAATTGCGTCCTCAGCCAGACCATTTGTGTCCTCAGCCAGGCCAATTGCGTCCTCAGCCAGACCAATTGCGTCCACAGCCAGATCAGTCCGTAGAAAGATATAGTCCAAGTAGGTTTTGGATTTGATCCTGACTGTCAAACCCCCACATTCCATCCCTTAGGTCTATTTTTATACTGCTTATTAAGTTAGTCTGATTTTTCTTTGTTTTCTTTTCTCAACCAGACCAAACCTTGGGAAGATATAGTCCAAGTAAGTTGTCTATGTATTCCTCTATTCCACTCAAAGACCCCGGGCATTAGTCTGTGTTGCCAATGATATAAACAATGTCTAAATATATTTATTTCCTTTGGGTGTATAGATTTTCATCCACAACCAGACCAGTCAGTAGGAAAACATCCAAGTATGTTTGTTGTTTAATCCGAGTCATTCATTCCTAATAACACAGTATTTGATCTGAAGCTAGATGTTTCAAAACATCCTATTCTCTCATTTTATTTATTTCCCTCTCTCTCTCTGTGTGTCTCTGTTTTGATCCCTGACACACTTTTTCACACTCTCTCTGTTTGTGTGTCTGGTTCTCACTCTTTGTAGAGGTGAGGAGTGTCCAGGAATATGCAGGTGTGTACTTCCTTTTCACTGTTTCTTGTTCACCAGTTCGCAACATTGGCAGAAATCAGATTATTCCACTGTCGGTTGCTGACTTCTTACTCCTCCTTCGTAACCCCCCCCATCTGTTCTTTCGTATTAGTGGACATAACTCTGGACCCCCTCACCGCCCACCCCCGCCTCCACATCTCCGAAGACGGCAAGCAGGTGAGCTGCGGCGAGCGTTTCCAGCCCGTGCCGGACGGCCCCGAGCGCTTCGACCGGGTAGTCTGCGTCCTGGGGCGCCAGTCGTTTTCTTCGGGACGCCATTACTGGGAGGTGAGTTTTTTGTCGGATTTGTGTTTGTTTGTGTGCTTACTTTCCAACGCATTATTTTATCGGGTAACTCCCGCCCGGTGATTTCCATGTTGACCTCACAAAACAATAATCCAAGTCAATGGACAATAACGTAATCGGTAATCGCAGGTGGATGTGGGCGGGAAGACGGACTGGGACCTGGGCGTTGCTAGCCACTCCATCAACCGGAAGGGGAAGATCACTGTAAGTCCATCCCACGGCTACTGGTTCCTGAGCCTGAGGGATAAGAACGACTATGCTTTCCGAACGGAACCGTCAACTGTGTTGGGTCTCAATCAGAAACCGAACCGGATAGGGATCTATGTGGACTGCGACAAGGGACAGGTGTCTTTCTATAACGTGGACGCTAAGACGCTCATTTATACGTTCCACGGTGGCTTCACGGAATCGATTCATCCCTTCTTCAGTCCATGTACAAATAAGTCTGGAAGGAATGAGGCACCACTGATTATTTGTCCTGTCTCAGCGCCGCTATCAGAGTGAGATGGCTTTAATGCTGTATTCAAGACAGTTTGATACGGTTGGGGACAGTTGAGAAACTCCGACTTCTGACTATTGCTTCATTGGAAACTTTACGGGGAAATAAACTCTGAGTGTGAATAACAATTTTGAAAGGTAATTAAACTGGAATCACACTTGAGCTCTGACTTTTTATCTATGAGTTGATGTCACTTCACTCTACCCTGATTTCCAGGTTTTCATTCCAGATTGATCTGTCCTTTATCTTGCCTGTGTTCCATGTCCTATTGTACAATGACCTGATAAAATGTGTCAAAGCTTCTTTTACACTAAACCAGTTGTTTTATTTCCACAAAGGGAAATGAACAAGTGCAGACTATATTGCTAACTATACTACAACCGTCCATTAGTCAGAGAAAAAGGCTTTTCCCATTAGTCGTAGGATGGATTAATCTCTCTTTCGGGTCATTTGTTATAACACTTTATGGTATTCTGTCTAGTTATCAAACGATATCCACTATAAACCCCATTCCAATACTGGGACAGGAAACAACCACATATGACAAAAAGACACTATATTAGGGCCACCGTTTGTCTTCAGAACAGCTCCAGTTCATCTTGGAATGTTGTCATACAAGTCCTGAACTGTGCATTGTGGGATATTGCACCATTCCTCAATATGCAAAGCCTCTAGTTCTTCAAAGCATGAAGGTCCTTGAAAAATGTTTCACTCTATGCTCTAATACACCCCATAAAGGTTCAGTGGCATTCAGAATTTAAGATTGAGGAAGCCACTGAAGTCGTTTGACGTCATCCTGGTGTTTATAAAAAAAACTGTGGAATTTTTTCAGCATTGTGTATCACCAAGGAATAGTGGAACATCATGAGGCAATAGTGTTCGCACCACAGGGTTCCGCTTGTCCTGTGAAATGGCCTCATATTCCCCAGCTGTTTTAGGACCGTGCAGAACAGTCATCAGAGCCAATGACTCCCACGACATGGTGGCTCAATACCATTGAGGATCCCCCATCATGCTCAGCAAGAGACATTTCAGGTGGAAGCATCCTTTGGCTTTCACCGAAAGTAAAGCGTTCAGTTGTATTTCATGTGTTTCCGTTATTTTGTCTAACCCCTGTATATGTACGTACTGTACATACACCAATCAGCCATAATATTATGACCACCTGCATAATATTGTGTAGGTCCCCCTTTAGCCAACAGCCCTGTCCCGTTGAGGCATGGACTCCACTAGATCTCTGAAGGTGTGCTGTGGTATCTGGGACCAAGACGATAGCAGCATATCCTTTAAGTCTTGTAAGTTGCGAGGTGGGGCTCCATGGATCGGGCATGTTTTCCAGCACATCCCAGAGATGCTCGATTAGATCCAGATCTGGGGAATTTGGAGGCTGAATCAACTCCTTGAACTTGTTGTTGTGGTCTTATTAAACAGATTATTTGCAAATACACTCATCGCTGACCCTCCAAAGTGTGTAGAATGTGTTTACACAATGTAAATAGGCATTATTGTGTCTATGATAATATGCTCTTTGAATTTGGGAATTTAGGCCAACCATATTGGATGGGCTAGGTGATTCTTTTTGGATACAATATTTGTGACAAAATATGTTAATCATGTTGTAATAAGGAATACATATTGTACGCTAATCAAATATATCCTGTAATGTTTTTTTTAAACTGAGTGTTGAGTTTTTAATGTAATCTATCTAGGAGGCTTACATGCTATTAAGCTTAGGCTGTGTATTTTTCACCTCACTCTTGACTATTATATTACCCGCATCTAAAATTAAGAAACAAAGGTATTTCTGGCATCTATAGTCTGCATGCATTTTGAATACATTACAACGTCGAGCCTATGCAGGGGCGACAACTATGTAAAAGAGTGAATAATCACTGGGTAAACGCGGTGATGACATGAGCAGGGGTGTGGTGAAACTTTCCACCCAATCCAAGCACCATGCATCGGGCAAATGACTGCAGCGCTTGTTTAGCTTGACAGCGCCGTGCGATGTCTTTCTTTCGTAACTGCAGTTGGTCGGAGGAGAGGGCAGGAGAAGGCTGATAATATCACTGAATCTAGATATCATAACTACAGCATGCCGTTTGGGCTCGTGATTGGTTCCTCTGCCGGCCTCATCAGCGCAAATTAAACACTGAACAACGGTCTAATGCGGTAAGTGCATATATTTTAATACATTGTTTTAATATTTTTCATGAACGCTTTCTTACTCCTGGGAGGAAAGGCAGGTTGTAGCTTACAGAAATTGCATCTATCTGGGCGTAGGCTGTCTGTCTTTCACTACATCTTCAGATTGGTGATTTGAAATAAATAACACCATGTTGGCAATAACGAATGTTGTAGATCATTTCGCTGCCGTTTTTCCCGATAAATTCAAAATAATTTAAGTGCTACTTTGTGTTTACAGTCTGTTCTCATCGAACAGACGTAGCATAATATATAGGAATTTAGGACACTCATTCGTTTACCACCTTAGTTTTAAACAGGCAGTAAATGTTGTGGATGGGAGGTTAAGCTTCTGACTCCAAAGGTGAAGAGCTCAAAACCATTTTATTTTTTGAGCCTTTTCCAAAACATAACTTCAACCTTCACTCTAACCTTGATATCTAACTTTACCTGTAATGCCTAATACGTCTTACTCCAAAGTCAATGAGTTTTGTGATTGTACACATTTCCCCAAAACATACCTTGACCCATAACCTAGTTGAACCCTTTGTAATTCAAACCTGGCCCTCATTTCACCCCACACATAATACCTTAATATCTAATTTTATGGGGCCAAATTTTGCTCAAATGTACTGACTGAAGAAAAGGAATAACGTACCTGAAATATTTCATAGTGTAAAAAAATAGATTCAAACGTGATCAAAAATTATGCTTAAATCATTAAATGCATCTTCGTGTCCAGTCTTAAAATACATTTTTCACGTTTGCTTTTTTTGCGATTACAATTTCTTTTCACCTTTGTTCAAGTCATCTTTTTTTTAAAAGTTTTGAGGCTCTATTGGCGTGGAGGCGGGTCTTTTTGGGCATTGAATTCTTGATTTTAGCCTTTCCATGCACTCCTGTCCCAATGCAACCTGTGGCGAGAAGTTAAAATGTGTGTAATCTAGGCTAAATGTGTACAATTAAACAGAATAATAAACTATTATTCCCAGGTTGCATCAACGTCACTGTTGCCATGGTCACAGACACAGATATTGATGAAAGTTTAATGTGTTCTTCTTCTGTGGCACTATGTACCCCAACATACCCTTAACCTGGAAATGTTTAAAATATCATACATTTTGCCAATTTGTAAGATTCTATGACTTGTAATTTACAACATCATTTAAGATTTAGCACATGTATTTACTCTTAGTTATGTAATTTCCTGAGAGGGCTACATTTACTTTGACTAGATTTAATCACAATCTAAGAAGCAGTAACTTTACAATGTTAAGTCTGCCCATGTGTCCGGGTTATGTTCCAGAAATGGATGCCTTTATTGATGCCGCCATACTGAGGGACTGCGGTGGGCCCACCTCTGTCACATCCTCATGCTGTCATGTAAAATTGGCCAAGCGACAGTGTCTGTTGATGCAGCCTATGGCTCTTCCTAGGTTACACATTTATTAGGTAGTTTTTCTCTGCCTCCGTGCATAGAGCATTGATTGGGTTTCAGGATGGATGTTTTATAGGCACTTTGTGACACTTTGTGCTTTGTGATACGGCTTTATAAAGCTCTGGAAAAAATTAAGAGACCACTGCAAATTGAACACTTCTGTTCCTCATTCAATACTTTCTTTTCAACTTTTTTGGAAACGAAAGAAAAAGGTGCAGTGGTCTCTTAATTTTTTTCTGAGTTCTATAATACATTTGATTGATTGATGACTTTCTTGTTGGTAACTAAAACCTGAAGAGAGGTTTGGGTTAGTATGGGGGTGTAATAAGTTTGCCTTGGCTATGGTATCCCCAAATCCATAGATTCCCCTCGTCCTCAACTCCCCCAGGTGCCGACTCCCAATTGCCCCTACTCCCAATTTCCCAAATTTCCCCCAACTTCCCATGGAAAAATTTACAATTTCTTCCTGTAGTTGCAACAGCTAAGCTGGGTTAAGCTTCTTTAGTGAGCACGTCACTGAGTCGTTCAGTCATGCCTTTGTCTGCAACACAGGATCAGTCACAGCTGGTCGCATCTAATGATACAAAGCTGCAGTTGGATTAAAATAAAAGTCAAAGGTTATTATGAGCCTATAGCTAAAGGAACAAGAGGTTGTAACCTTAGTTGTATTTCATTCACTGTATAATGTAGTCCTCTAAAAAAAAGAATTGTACTATGCAGGGAATATGTTGTAATTTGGCAGGCTGCCTAGAACCAGAGGCGGGGTAAGAGTATTTTTTTTTAATACATTGCCTAATGATCTAGGTATTAGATATTTTTAAGCAAATACAAACATGGGCATTGTGCTTGCCATTCATACTTAAGTTATGGAACTTTTACCTAAAGCAATCATATGATATTCATGTCCCTGCAGTGAGTTACCTCAGATGGGCGAGTGCTGGTCTTATTCAAAATCACAGATCTAATCATTTTAACATGAAACAAATCAAAACCTGAATAAATTACAGGGGAAAGGTCTAGTCATGACAAATAACTACCTGAACAAATAGGAGGCATAAGAGTAAGGATTATCATGGATCAGAATTCATTTTTAGAGACATATTTGTTCTTCTTACAAGATTACATTTTTTCTGTTTCCAGGCAATATTTTTTTGTTTAATTTGCCTGGTGAAAAAAAGGTGAAATCTGTTGCTGGGTAGCTGACCATTTCACTATTTCAAAGGAAAATTGTGGGTTGGTGAGATATTCCATTATTGATCTACTTCTCACTTTGCCTGTCCCTTGCTATCCCTCTTTCAGTCCATTTCTATAACATTTTTTTTCCCCTTGCTCAATCTCTCTTTTCTTTCTCTCACCCACCCCCTGTATAATTTACTTTACAGGAGGGTAATGATGACCTCAAACAATCAGACTGACACAGTGTGATCCATCATCCCTGGCCTGACGTTGACATGGCAACAGACAGGAAGGGTGAGTCCTTGACATCCACAGACAAACCTTTCACAGACACATCTGATTATTCCACAAGTATGCTCCTTTGCTTGATTGATTATGTCTTAAAAAATCAAGTGAACCAAAAAAATATTCAAATATGATTTTGATGTCATGTCAAGGTTTGTTTCACATCTGCACACTGGTGCCTGCTTGCTGAAAATAGCCATTATGTCAATTACAGAAAATAATTCTGCTCCATTGACCTCCATTGAAAACATGCAAATGCGCCAGAACTGTAATAATATTATTATTATTATTATTATTATTGTTATTATTAATAATAATTTATTGGATTTAAATAATTATTGATTCTAATCATAACAAACCAGGATCCCCACATCAAATAAAATATAAAATGTACATGACTTTACATTTATTTAATAATAGCTTACATGGCCAATATTAATCCTATTTACTTTTCAAGCTCATGTAATTTTAATTTTTTTCTGTGACACCAAATTCTAGGTACAGATTATACAAACCAGATTGTGGTCATGTACAGTAGATTCCACAGCGTAGATGATTTTAAGGGATGACTGATGAAAAAAATGAATCATAGAAATAAAGTATTTATTTACACTGCTTAAAAGAATTAAGGGAACACTTAAATCACACATCGGGTCTTGATGAACAAAATGTATTAAAGATCAAAATCTTTACTGTTCATTGTGTAATTCGGTGAGAACAGAATGACGTAACAACGGTCAATGGAAACCTAAGTCACCAAGCGACTGAGGGCTGGATTCAAACTCATCGAAAATCAAAGAAAACATTTGAAATCACAGGCTGTTCCAACTTGAGTGAATTTCATCCCTCATAATGTGACTCAGTAAAGCCTGTATGCCGACGGCGGAGGGTGTCCTGGGGGATGTCCTCCCAGACCTGGATCAGGGCATCAGTGAGCTCCTGGACAGTCTGTGGCGCTACTTGGCGGCGTCGGATGCACTGATACATAACATCCCAGAGGATCTCAATTATATTCATCTCTGAGGACTGGAAGGGCCAGTCGATACCACAATGCCTTTGTCATCCAGGAACTAACTACACACTTTGACCACATGAGGCCTGGGCATTGTTCTGCACCGGCGTAAGATCCGGCGATTAGTCTGAGGATTTGGTCCCGGTACCGAACAGCAGTCAGTGTGCCGTTGGCTAGAACGTGGAGGTTCTGTGCAAACGGTCAGGCTGGATGATGTTGCAGGCAGCATAACATTCACCACGGTGTTCCCAGACTCCTCCGTGTCTGTCACATGTGCTCAGTGTGAAGAAAACAGTGCGCTCTCATCTGTGAAGAGAACAGGGTGCCAATGGTGGACCTGCCAAGTCTGGTGTTCTCCAGCGAATGCCAATCGGGCCGAATGGTACTGGGCTGTGAGCACAGGTACCACTAGAGGATTTTGGCATCCTGATCCTGAAGTAATTTTTTCAAGAAGCTACTTTTGCCAGTGTGCTTTGTAAATAAACAAGAGTGCTTTTACTTTCATTTACTTTCAATGAGGCCCCTCCCACCTTTTGAGACAAAATAAAATGATGTGTCCTAAAACTGTCACCAGAGATAAAAGAGAAGACAGTGAATGACAGCATCTACTTTTTTTAAGTGTTCAAGCTGCTGCTTATATACAGATTATATTCACATAGTTCTAGACAAAAGAGTGGTTTGGACTATTTCTTTCATATATTAACAGATACACAGTCTGTATGTTTTTAAATTAATCCAGTTTTGGCTGCTTTTCCAATTCAGTGTTTGAATTGAGAACTTGTCATTAAGCCAGCTACTAAAAAACAGTTCAATTTGTGAACGGTCCAGGGTAGTGATTCTGAGATTACTTGTCTTTAGTTGTGAAACCTGAGTTGGCATGACACCAAATGAAAAAGCTGGATTACTACCAAACTGCTGATCAATGATTCCATTGATACACACATTGCCTATCAGTGGTTCACAAACACTTTGAGGCTGAGTAACCCTTCTCTGATGTTTTACAGAGAAAAAGACACACAAATGAGTTGTGTTTCGAGAAACATGGTTATTTAAAATCAACATGGGGAGCACTGCCATTGTTGTGTATTTGGATACATAAGTTAAATGCATCCTGATGAAATCAAAGCACATTATCTGTCTGTCTGCTTGCCTGTCTGTCTGCTTGCCCCTCTGTCTGTCTACTTGTCTGTCTGTTTGTCTACTCTATGTCCGTGTAACTGATATTACCAGGATGGTAATTCTTTAATCCATCATCTCTGACTGCATATTTTTAATTCCATTTCCACTGTTGGTAAAGCCATAATACCAGACTTAAGCTATAGTGATGGACAAAAACACAAATGTATCTCTCTCAACTAAGGCTACTGCCTCACTCCCTCTCTCTAATTCACTCTCTCTGGATTTCTCTCTCTCGCTTAGTCTGTCACTTTCTTAAGGCGCTTGCAGTGATGTATGGCTGCTCAGCCGTGCATTATTTGATTTGTGTGTGTCTCTGTGCCCCGCTGCTTGGTCTGCTATCCCTCCAGGGTCGACCTCCAAGGGAGGATGCGTGCGTTTCCCTGACGACGAGGTTCCTGTGGGCTCCCCTGTTCACCGTGAGGACAAAGCCAAGGACCCTGTCATCCCCGCTCTTCCGGAGCCTGATGGGAACTTCCTGGTTAAGGTGGGCATGGGTGGGATTACACATCGGGCCACGTTCGACAGTCGCTGCTAAATCAGCGTTAGCGTAGTCGGAACGTACACGTTAGGCAAATGCTGTGGAGAATGCACATTACCGTAATCTGTGAGTAGGAGCTGTTTCAGTTCACCGTGACACATTTCTTCGAGGTTAATCCACGCTGAAAGCGTCTCTGATGTGTACACGAACGTGAGCCACGTAACGCATCTATACGCCGCGCTTTTGACGCCCTCGTCTCCGTCTCTCTGTGTGTCCAGGTGGGGTTCCTGAGGAGTCGGCACCGTTACGAGATTGTTTTCACCCTCCCGGAGGTTCCTGCTCTGGGGAAGGACGTGTGCTCCCTCCCTTCCTCGGCGTCGCCGACGCCCAGGCCTCTCCTCAAAGTCAACCGTGTCACCCCCACCGCAGAGGGTACATGGGGGAACAGTTCTGTGGGGTTTATTAGCGCATGCAGAGGGAAGTGTTTTCACCTAAACGTTGGGATATTGAGTCGTTAGGTATTTGGGTACCCAGTGGATCCATGGATCCATTTTTAAAATAAAAAGTTTTAACCAAAACTTTACCGTAAGACTGACAGCAGACGCCTTTCGTTCCTCTTTATCCAACCCCGCCATCTCAACTGACCTGTCCTCGTTCCCCAAACGCTGCTTGTCTGGCTCACTAGCGGCAGAACTCATTAATCACCCGTCCTCACTCTCTCCGCAGCCAAAGACACCTCACCCATTAAAGGCCAGAACTGATTGGAATAAAACCACCATCTTGAGTCATTAACAGAGGGCAACAAAGACTAAAGAGATCAATACATATCAGCTCCTGTTTCAGCTCTCCATCAATTCCGAGAGAGAGACACCCATAGTAGAGATGAGGTTAATGCTTGTCTGGCTTCGTCACAAATGGCAAATCTGATCCGACCTCTGGGCTTTTAGAGTGGCTTTCCCGTAAGAAGACCCTGGTCGGCTTCCCAAATGGGTGTTATTTGGGGCACAGAAAACGTCGGATCGGTAAAAAGAACAAACTGAAGCGTTTACGAGACAACCACCAGGAAGTGTTACGTTTGCACTTTTCAAAGGGTGTCCCGTTTTAACAGTTGTAGTTTCCAAAACCAGTGGTGTAAGGGGTAACACTAGCTCAGTGTAAAAGGTGCACAATCACTGTTCATTGACACTGTATTTAACACTTTGTAATACAAATAAGGAATTGAATGTACACCTTGGGTGTTGGCATAATTCCCATTTTGCCTTGCCTTTACGTGTGAGCTGTAGAGTCCCTGCATGTGACTGTTTGAATAGTAACTTAGCTTGGACCGAAACAACTGTAGCTGTTCTCGAAATCCGTTGTTGCGGAAACTCCAGTCTGGACAAACACTGCTAACTGTAATCATTATTTAAAAAAGCCGACCCATCTTTTTTTGTAAAGTTTGATGATGTCGTTTGACTTCAGTTTGGAAACAGATGGATGACTTTTATAGCGCTACTTGGGGCAAAAAATATCTTTAATCACGTTGCTGATAACGAGGTAAAATTTAAACACTTGAATGGGGTTTTCAGTCTGTGCTACTTTACGCAACCATGGATAGCAAGAATAGCTACCGTTGTCAAAGCAATTAGTGACAGTGGAAAGATGGGTTGCTCATTGTTAGTAACTGTAATCAGAAATCATTAGTACAGTAACAACATTTTCTGTAATGGGTGCAGTTATTTTAGTCTAGAACAAAGGCTATATGCCAGTTGAACATCAGTCTTTCTTGCTGTAACACTTTAGCATGCATTGCTTTCTTTTTATTATCATCAACTGTCTCCATCTTGCTCTCCTTTCTTTATCCCCACCCTCTCTTTTGTGGTCCATCTGTCCATCTGTCATCTCTTTCACTCCCTCTCCTCCTCCCTTCTATCTCTCCATTTTTTACTTCCCTGTATATCTCTGGGTCCCTCTGCTATCCCTTCGCTCATCCTTTCTATCCCCTCCTCCCTCTTTGTCCCCTGCTCTTCATGCTCATCCTCTGCGCCGTCTGTCCCTGCCTCATTTCACCCTAGGTGGCGTGAAGGTGACGTGTGAATACACAACCCACCAAGAGGGCGTGCTGCAGGAGGAGCTGACGCTGGTCAGCCGGGGGAAGAAGGAACAACGTCTGTGCGTCAGACTACAAGCTCGGGTCATGGGTGAGTGTGTCAGAGTGTATAGGGGTTTTTTTGCAAAACGTTTTGTGTTCCAAGTCAATTCAAAATAGAGACGGTCTCAAATATCGTCAAAAAGCAGGCGCCTTAGCTAGCAAAACACCTCGTATGTGGAAAACGCTAGGTAGCCTGATCTGTTGTCACAGTACCAGTCTTTGCATATTACTGTTGCATATTTGCACATTTACTTAGCTGCAACTCATCCACAACCATGGCATTGCAGTAGTAGAATTTAGACTTCTGTCGAAGATAAATGTTATTATGCAACACACGTACTGTTGCCTTTCACTGTTATTGAGGAAGCGGCGCCCTCTAGTTGACAGAGCTCCCACATCTTCATCAAACACGCTCAACTGTGTGATCCTCTGACTCAGCAAAACAGTGACGTCTCATTCTCCCCCCCCTTCCCTCATTTCTCCTGCCTCTTTATCTCCCTCTATTTCTCCCTTTTCTCAATCTTTTCCTCTGTCCATCTCTGCCTCCCTCCCTTCCATCGTCTTTCGTCTGGGTTTTTGGCCCGTTGCAGACCGCCGCCACGGGACTCCCATGCTGTTGGAGGGGGTGCGGTGTCTGGGGGTGGAGAAAGAAAAACGAAAATGACCTGCCTATCCCGTAATATCTTCCCCATCTCCTTCTGTAGGCATTAGAGACAAGCCATCGTAGCGGAGGAAAACCAGCATTACTTATATGACTGCATGCGCGGTCGCACAAACACACATAAACCCACAAAATATACCGACTGTGGACCGTGGCTTCAGATCCAACGTTATTCAGACTCAACTTTTCTTTTTTCTTCAGTCTGAAGATATGGAAACTTCCGCACGTTTCCATTCCTTTCCATTCAGTATCTGCACAATAACCGCCGTCAGTTTCATAGGCATATGCATTTGGATTGAATGATGTACAGTGAACAGTTTTTAAGTCCTATATCAGTCTGAATTGTAACCGCTTACTTATGCGTTGATTTCCCATTCTCTGTTGGTTGTTGTGCAGATGGGAGAATAAAACAGTAGTGTTATTATTTTGACGTAACCATAAAACGACACTATTGCATTTGTCTGTGTAGTGTGAAATACTATAGTTGTGTGACCTTGAAGATATCTACTCAGCTTACCTAACTGTTACACAAACCAAGTTTACCATAGAAGACTCTTCTAGAATATAGAAAGATCCAGAGAAATGTGGAAACACAGCAACTACATTTTGTTTTTTGCATTTACCACTATTATTAAGAAAAGGTCTAAATGAATTTCCCTGAACACTCACCATAAACTGTAGTTAAACAATGACAAGGCAATGCACCTCTTGGCTTCTTGAAAATTCTGTTTTTCTGCAGCAAGAGCTAAGAAGTACCTGACCTTAATTGAACATACGCTTTAACAAATATGTGAAAGCAACATGCAATAATTTTTTAGATGTCTTGAGTTACAGTTCACATATTGAAATCAGCCAACTGTAATAAATTCATTAGTCCTTTATCGATATCATGAAAACTCTTTATGTGCCAATGAAAAATGTCTGGGTCTTTTAATTTAGCTCATGAAACATAGGACAAAGGATCAATATTCTTTTCTTTGACTCATAGTCAGGCAGTTTTGATCAGGTAGTGGAAGAGATAAAGTATTCAATCGTTTGTACATGACTGCCAGAATAGTGAGAATATAACTGATCCTAGATCAGGACAAAGGGGCTGAGGTAAGTATATTTTCTGAGCTGGCTCTTCTGGCTCCTTTCCCCTGAAAGAGTTATCATCTGGATCTTGAATGCCCTTCAGTCAAAATGCTAGAAAATAACTCCAAATCAATGGGGAAAAAAATCCAATGTAGATGTGACAAAATAAGATAGAAATATATTAGAACATCTTACCTTTCCTCTCTTAAATGACCTAATTATAAGATTGCCTGTTATTTATTTTACTGGCATTGCTATACTGAAAAAAATGCATGTGAAGCAGAAAGACGCACTCTCCCCACTATTTAGATTGTAGTCCACATACAGCTCTGGAAAAAATGAAGAGGCCACTGCACCTTTATTTTTCTTTCCAAAAAAGTCCACAAGGAAGGTTTTGAGTGAGATACAGAAGGGTTAAAATTAAGAGACTACTGCAAATTGAACGCTTCTGTTCCTCACTCAAAACTTTCCAACAGAAACAGAGATTTTTACAAAGAATATTGGTGAATTATGTTGCCACATACCTGCCTTCTGATCCTATGTTGAGCTGTTACATAGGATCTGATAAATACCTAAGTGGCCCTGTCTGCAGTTTGCAGTTCAGGGCATGGGTCAATGTGGGCGGAGTCAGCCGCCAATGCTACAGTACACAAAATCAATCAACGATATAGAGAATTCAGAGAAATCTCTGTATGCAAGAGACAAGGCCAAAAACCAATACTGGGTTGCCATGTTCTTCGTGCCCACAGACAATACTGCATTAAAAACAGACACCATTCTTTAGTGGATATCACTGAATAGGATAAGGGACACTTCTGAAAAGTATTGTCTGTGAAAACAGTATGTTGCAGAATCCATCAATTCAAGTTAAACTCTACGTATATGAAAGGGGAAATCATATACAAAAAAGATTCAGAATCGCCTCTGGGCTTGAGCTCATTTAAGGTAATGAGAAAAACGGTCCTGTGGTCTGATAAATATATCATGGAATCATGGAAGTTGTGTCCTCCATAATAAAGAGGGGAGGGACCATATGGCTTGTTATCAGCACACAGTTCAGAAGCCAGCATCCATGATGGTATGGGTGTGCATTAGTGCACATGGCATGGGTGACTTGCACATCTGTGAAGGGACCATTATAGCTGAAAAATATATACCGATCAGCCATAACATTATGACCACCTGCCTAATATTGTGTAGGTCACTCTTTTGCAGCCAAAACAGTCCTGACCTGTTGTAGGCACGGACTCCACTAGACCTCTGAAGGTGTACTGTGGTATCTGGCACCAAGATGTTTGTGGAAGGCGTATTATCCTGCTGAAAGAGGACAGTGCCTCTTCAGGGAATATCGTTGCCATGAAAGGGTGCACATGGTCAATGCTTAGGGAGGTGGTACGTGTCAAAGTAACATCCACATGAATGGCAGAGCCGAATGTTTCCCAGCAGAACATTGGCCAAATAATCACACGATCATCTGCCGGCTTGCCTTCCTCCCATAGTGCATCCTGGTGCCATGTGTTCTTCAGGTAAGCGCCGCACACACACACCAAGCAATCCATGTAATATACAAGAAAACATGATTCATCATACCAGGCTCCCTTCTTTCATTGCTCCATGGTCCAGTTCTGATGCTCACGTGCCCATTGTAGGCACTTTTGGCATTGGATAGGGGTCAACATTGGCTCCCTGACTGGTCTGGAGCTACACAGCCCCATACCCAACAAACTGAGATGCACTGTTTTCTGACACCTTTCTATTAGTAACAGCATTAACTTTTTCAGCTTTTTCGATTTTTGGGACAATGCCTCTAGTATTGATGGTCTGACTAGTGTGACAATTTACCCAGATCTCCCCTACGGAGTATTTTGTATGTTTTTTAGGGAAAATTAAACAATGAAAAGGAGACATGATATAAAAGACTACTTTATCAAGAAAAAAAAAACAGTGAGGGAAATGCAGTTTAGAGTGATTTATATAATGTTTTTATGTTGACAAAAACGTTTTGTTCAGTGTAAAACATATAACAAAGCAGAATACATTTTTCATAATTATTTTCTGGATGAACACAAGAACAACAAGACATAAGTACACAATGCAATTAGGGGTGTCGCCATATACTGGTATTTACATTAACCGTGATATTAAAAATATTAAATATTGATATAATTTTTGTAATATACATGATAACATTGTGTAAATAATCCAGCGCCTCTTGAATCATTTCCGTTCAACATAGAAGGTGGCGATAATGCACCTTAATGCTGGTGGCCAGCTTCCATTAAACAGACGAGTCACAACTACTGTGGCAACTACTGACGCGCAAAATAATTCACTATAACCGCACCCGAAAAAGATAAGTCTGTACAAGAGGACAGTGTTGCTACTCAATACCCCAGTCTGCAGGAAGGGCTGATCAACAGTATCCGCAAAAGGGGGGCAATACCACAAACCTGTTCACCCACCTTCGTATCCATCATCCGGCAGATTTCACCACGGTAGAGCGAGTAAGTTGCAGTTATTTTACTAGCCATGACACAGGAAATGTTACTTTAAGTACATAGTCGTGTTGTTAAAGCTATGTTATCATCGCGTTGGACATAACAGAACTTTCAGGAATTTTCTTAACAGTACATGTAGATAGTGTTTCGCTCCAGCTTGAAATCAGATAAGCTAAACATGCTCGTCTTCAAAATGTTTTTGCTACAGAAAGAGAATGTGAAAAATGGGAACAGGAAAAAAATATTTAAGGACATGCTTTCTATATTCTTTTTTAATTCAACAGGTTTAGTCTTTTATTTCAAACACTATCTATTTTTTTATATATTTAGTCAAAGCTATCTCTTACATCTTACACCCTTTTTAGTTCCTTACATTCAGATTATAGTATGATTTGATATCAAACGCAATATCTGTGCAGCCCTGGTTAATGATTTACAAGAAACCAAATAAGTTGTGTATTAATTACATCTGGGGTTACTTAATGACTTCAAGGTGCAACCAGGAACATAGCAGGGAAATAGTTCACAGCTGTGTGTGGCAGAATAGGATTTCAGAGCACACCCTTTCCTACTGAGCAGATGTCATAGAAAATGGGAATCTGAGTGGTAAGGTCCTGCTGAACTCTGGGATGTGTTCCCCTTACCTACATAGATGTATTCTGGACTGATGATATAGTTTTTTTTTGTCTTACCCCACATTATTTACTAATGCTAGTTGCCAAATTGCAGGTAGAAAGTTCGTTAGACAAGTTATGCTGAGTTTTGCTGTACCCATGTCTATTGTGGTTTAGTTTACTCACTCTGTTAATCTTTGTGGAATGCAGAAATACAAGTTGTCATTTAATATGTCGTTTTATTTGAAGGGATAGGAAATGCAAGGGTATGTATCACGGAAGCCCCAAAGGTGTTTTACCCAGTGGTTTTGGTTTGTTGTAGTGAAATGCTATAAGATTATTCAAATCACAGTCAAGTTGAATTTATAATGTAAGAAGCTGTAATCACAGCTTAGTTATTTTGTTAAATTGAACAGTTAAATGTCAGTCTTAGCGTATGTGAAGCCACAGCTGAGTCATCTTGGGCGGGTGTTTTGTAACAGTGTTGCTCAACGACAGGAGAGAAAATCCTGATTATTTTGATCTGCTCCAGTTATATCAACTGGAGACTTGTCTCATAGGAATGGCTGAGTTCATCTGTTGAAGGTCACACAGTGTGATGTACGAGGGCACTCTTTCTGATACTCTTTCTGAAGAGCTTCAGTACTTTATTTTTTTATCATAGGTATTCATTTTGATCTTAGTCTAGCGAATGTTGTGGAAAATTGTTTCCATGTTCCCGCCAACATTTTCAAACACCTCAGGAGTTGTTGAATTCGAAGGTAGACTTTATAAAGGTAATAAAGCTGTGCTGATCTGCAGAGCAACCAATCCATGTTGGTCTGCAGAGCAACCAATCCATGTTGGTCTGCAGAGCAACCAACTTCCAAACTGTAGACATATTTTTATACAGTATGGTTATACAATGATATTAGGCCCTCCAAGTGTGCTAATTTCTGGATGGATCTTTCTCGAATCTTTCATCAATGCATTACAAACCTCTGGGATTCGCTCCCTAAGCCACTACCAATCATTACTCAGCATATTCTCTGAAGTCAAGGATTCTTTGATCTATGAGCTCCCTCATCCTACCAAGGCATTTATGGACAAGCCACAGGTCATTCTGACATCCATGAGGTATACCGTTGCTCATTAGTCACATCGGTACAGTAAGGAAAAAAACTCAGCACAGCTGTTGACCTTGACACACAGAAATACAAACTGTGTACCTTATTGTTCATCAAATCTCTTAATTAAAACAATTAAATGTGGAAAATTCTAAGACAGTTGGACTGTTTGGGAAAATATGAGCCCTGGTTTAATGTTTCATTAACACCCAATTGATATGCAAGTGATCACGAGATGTTCTCTCTACTCTTCATCAGGTTAATTTGAAATAACATTTTATGAAAATATCCCAACACCTTCTACACCAAGTAACTAAGCAACATAACCAGGTACTTTATGGGAACTTTTACTACTAACTGTAATTCGTTTTTCTTTAAACAAATGTAACATTCCCCAATTCTGATCATGAGTGGTTGTTCTTATCTCATATTAAGGACAGAAGGATCTGTGTCTTGTCCTTGACTCTCTTGGGAAAATCTTGGGAGAAATCACGTCACCATCACGCCACCAGTATTTCCTAGCAGGGTGTTATGGTGAGGATCTCAGAAAGTTGGTGGAAGACTCAAGAAGGACCCATCCAGAAATTAGCATAATGGGAGGAGCAAATATCATTGTCTTACCATACTGTATAAAAGTGTGTTTTCGAATTTCGGAAGTCAGTTGTTCTGGATTGGTTGCTCTGCAGACCAACATGGATTGGTTGCTCTGCAGACCAACATGGATTGGTTGCTCGGCAGACCAACATGGA